>APFE031682588.1:37760-94706 GCA_000404065.3 Pinus taeda | reverse complement strand
CACTACCTTTTGATAATTTCAATATATATTAAATAGTAAATACTATTTATGTTAAGTGGATTTGTGGCTTGTTTGATCATGTTCAATAACTTTTTTATTATGCTAATTTTTTATGGAAGTGTTTATTGAGGCTGAGGAATTCACTACCTTTTGATAATTTCAATATATATTAAATAGTAAATACTATTTATGTTAAGTGGATTTGTGGCTTGTTTGATCATGTTCAATAACTTTTTTATTATGCTAATTTTTTATGGAAGTGTTTATTGAGGCTGAGGAATTCACTACCTTTTGATAATTTCAATATATATTAAATAGTAAATACTATTTATGTTAAGTGGATTTGTGGCTTGTTTGATCATGTTCAATAACTTTTTTATTATGCTAATTTTTTATGGAAGTGTTTATTGAGGCTGAGGAATTCACTACCTTTTGATAATTTCAATATATATTAAATAGTAAATACTATTTATGTTAAGTGGATTTGTGGCTTGTTTGATCATGTTCAATAACTTTTTTATTATGCTAATTTTTTATGGAAGTGTTTATTGAGGCTGAGGAATTGTCTCAACCGTCAAAAGTGATGCAATTTTTTAAAAAAATCTTGCATTAGCAATGCTTAAATCATATTTTTAGGATGGAAATAGATTTAGCACCATCAAAATAGATTCAGCACCATCAGAAACCTCTAAAACATCTAAAACTTTAAAATTTGATAACTGTATTTTAGATTTACCCAAATCCCTATGAAATTTTACCAAAAAAATTATCTATTTTCAAAGCAAAAAAAGGCAATTTGATTAAACTAGGGCATTTCGGATTTGTCTGTCTCGTTCGATAATGTCTTCCTTAGCCGTTGACTTGATTGCCACCGCATGTTATTCATCTATCATGATTATATATATCGTCTTTAATGGCTAACTGTTTAGTCTGACAAATTTATATTTGACAATATTGCTTCCGCCGACTGAACTTTGCTCGTCTCAGTCCCATCATAATATTTCATAACAATGAATAAACTATTTTCATAAAGAATTTGTTTGACAATATTGCTTCCACCCACTATACTAAATGTGGTTGCTCTCACTATTATTACGATTTTTTATAACATTGAACAAAATATTATACTGTTATTGTCAAGTCAGACATTAAATTGGTGTAAGAGATTTTTGTTTATAAGATTAGAAATCCACTTCGGCCGTAATGATTTGACTACTAAATTTATATAAATATACATATTCTACTTCTCTAATTTTAAACCAATAACTTTTTAAAAACACATATTTTTAACTATCAAACATAAAAAGATATTAAATATGTGATTATTATGTCTCAGAGGGACTGTTACAAACAGTTCTGCATGCAAATAGAAAGTAAATATGTGATTGTTATCTCTCAGAGCGACTGTTACCAACAGTTCTGCATGCAAATTGAACAAGTGGGTAAAATGGGGCAGGCCAGTGGGTGAAATTTGCAGGCTACGTCAACTTTCCTTTGGGTGAAAAATGCGCACTAACTTTTCCACTGGGGCCGTTTATTTGATTGATCGATGCGTGAGGGAATTCACGTGGACGATGCGCGTGGAGTGAGATTCGATATTCTGACCAATGGGTCCAAGGGCTTTCAGAATCATCATTGTAATGCGTTGACGGTGAAAGAGAAAAGAAAAAATTGAACAGCCCGGTCCCTTTCCGGGGCTCCACAGATACGGTGGTGTTTAACCGCCCCAGCGGTTTAATTTCTGTGGGTCAGGCCTCCAATTTGCTGCGACCTCCAAACAGCAACCCATCCCGTCTCATTACTCTGGTGTGGGGTCGTGCCTAGGCTCCAATCAATTTTTTTTTTTCTAACTTCACAATATTTGAGGTTATTTTGTTTAAAGGTTTTGATACATGTTGTATAAATCAAATCAGATTATTTGTTTTTGATGAGTTGTAAAAAGGTAGATTTTTTATTTTTATCTATATTTTGTTTAAAGGTTTTGATGCATAAATCAAATCCGATTATTTGTAATGATCTTTTCTGATGAGTTGTAAAAGGGTAGGTTTTTTATTTTTATTTTTATTTTGTTTAAAAGTTTTGATCTATAAATCAAATCAAATTATTTGTAATGATCTTCTCTAATGAGTTGTAAAAGGGTAGATTTTTTATTTTTATTTATATGATTGCTTTGAGTAAAGAAGACAAACTCTTATTTAAGTAAAATCACTTGAAATTATAATATAGGACCAAAACATACTTTCTACTAATCACTAGTATCCACTATGTACTTAGTGTCTGATTTTACCATAAAACTATTAAATAGGATAATATCATATCTAAAGGTACATCTTTTTGAGCTCCATACATGCAGAAGTTTAGATACTAAATCTTATATGGTATAATTTTGTGGATTTATGATTTTTTATTCATAGTAATTTAAGGTAACAATTTAGCTAGACACGAAATTAATACTTTGAGAATCTTGTTTTTGAGATAAGGAATTTCCATAGCCGACACATCTTCATCCAACAACCACTCTTGAGGTGCCACTCTTTTGAAGGTACAAGTTAACGTTGACATTCCCATATTTGAAGGCCAGATATATGTAGACATCATAGATAGATGGTTAAATCTATTGGAAAGATATTTTGTAGTTCATGACTTTTCCAATCAAGAAAATATTACTTTTGCACTCCTCAAACTCGCTCCACATGTCAAGGACTGTTGGGAAACCTACTGTGAACAAAAGGACAAGAGGGAATCATCACTATTTTCAGCCACACCCATTGTAATTATTTTCTAGATTTCGTCAAGGAACAATATTACCCTGTCGGGAGCTATGAAGATAAATACATAAAGTGGACCATGTTGTGGTAGAGAAGGGGCCAAGATGTGTTGGAGTTCACAAATGTTTTCCATACTCTTCGCAGGAAGTTGGGTATCAAAGATTTTGGGTGGCATTTGGTACTCAAGTACCGTAGTTATCTACACAAGTACATCCAAGACAAAATGAAGTTCCTAAACATCACCTCGGTTGGCATCGCCTATCAATATGCTGTCAAGATCGAGCATAAATTTAAACAGAAAAAGCGAGACTTTCGATCTGTGAATTCGAAGCAAGGGAAGGACGCCCCCAAACTGCAGAACACAGGACAAAGTCAAGGCATAGCAACTTAGGACAACCCGCTGAAGCCATAAGCAAAGAACAACACCACGAAGACAAAGAAGGACAAGCAGAAATGGTGTGAGTTCCATAAGAGCCTGTTGTAAATCTAACCCAGAAATATTAGGGGGGATAATATGGGGTACCAAGGGAGGTACCCAAGGTAATAATGTAATAATGGGATGGGCCATAGTAATAAATAAGGTGGTTAACCCATGTCATGTAAGGGACCACAAGTAGTTAATATTAATGTAATGGGCCCATGGTATTAGTTGATGGTATGAGTAAACCATGGTATTGATGCATGGTATTGTATGTATGAGGCCTATATAGAGGTTAGAGACTCCACATGGAGGGATATGAAGAGAAATAATCTTGTATGAACAAGTAGATATCTTGTGGAGTATTCTCCTTCCTTAAGGAGTGATTGTATGGTGTTGCCCTACCATAAGGGTTTGATAATAAAGATTCATTTCTATCTATTTCTTGGGTTTATTTGCATTATCTTATACTTTCCTATCAGATCTATAATATTTTTGGGTTAGATATACAACAAGTGGTATCAGAGCTACAACATACTAAGACAAAACAAAAATCATACACAAAATTACTTTCTTTAAATTATAAAAATGATATTAACCGAGCTATAAGATTTACTATAACTCAACATGAAGAAGAAACAAAAATATTAATCTTGACAATAAAGCATAAAAATCATAATACAAATGAGTAGTAAGTCTTCTAGCAACTGGGACCAAAGCCTCTAGAAGAAATTGCTATAGATACTTAATACGCAGATTTAATGAGAAACCTCAAGTATTTCACTAACTGTAAAAAAGGAATGACAATATCACTTCATCCCTTAATGTTCAATCTGCATTCACAGTCTTGCTAGAATTTTGCAATGATTACGAAAGTTACTTTTCTTTTCGATTTACTAGCGTTATATATCTTCTATGAAATGCTAGAAAATTCAGAGCTTATCCTGAGGATCAAAAGATCCTCATGATTTCTCGGTTGAACAATCAGATTTCCACATCAATCCCATATTTTTCCTTTGCCTTTAGCGTGATCCGCACAGCTGTAAAAACATCATGTTCTTTCTTGGCATTGTTTTCTTACCCAAAAGGAACAACAATTGTCCAATCTAGTCATCCTGCACATAAACAAGTGAAAACTTAGGCTTTTAATACTAAAAGCATGTAATTTGTTAAACACTACTTTTTATTTGCTTTTCACGGTCTTTCTTTGAGAATGTGCTCAAGGCAAGAGTAAATTCACGAAAACCATATGATTAATCAAGTAAATGAGGAGGAAAAAGATTACCTTTTTCATGACCCAACATACTCCCCCGCTTACCTTTTTTCATGTCCTCATGCAATAAGATAATTAAGATGCAACTGAGTCAGAGAATAGGCAGGATATATTTCTTCCTTGTGGACCCTAAAACCATTTTTGTTTTTAAGTACTACAAAGGCTCAACCTCCTTGATATTCCGATAGATCACAATTACAATGATACCCATGAGGATGATACAAAATGATAGGAATTATATAATGATATCGAATCCAAGTACGACCCTCACTTAGGACAATGTTACCATAATGGGTGAGTCTAGTTGCAACTACCTTAAAGTTTTGGTAGCCAAAGGGTTCTCAGTTTCTGACACTATTGGGAGAGGTTGTCCATATTTTCTTTATAGCTATGAGATTTGCTTCTCTAATGTCTTCAAAATATTCCAAACCCGACTTGATAGTGTCTGCGTTGATGGTGCCAAAGGTGGACACAACTCCTTCCTTTTCCAAAAACCTTTTATGTTGTACCCATATTTGCAGCGACATTGTAGGTTCACCTATTACCCAAAGATCGAGTCCACTTTCTCTCCTCTAGAAGGTATCATGAGCCTTAACCCATTTGGGATGGTTTTTGGTGAAGGAGAGGAAAGCCTGGAACTGGACATCCCTGAGGAAGGGGCTACGATTGGCATCCCTGTCATCTTCCAAGAACAAGTTGTGCAAATATAATTCACATAGAAAACATTTTACATCTTCAATATGTTTTTGACAACATTTAATAAAATCAGGAGTAGAACTAAACTCAAAAGGATGACCAACTCTAATAGCCTTAACTATTAACAACAAATATCGTTCAAGCAGAAAAAGTGCATAGTTTGTAGCAGATGACCTACACGTTAGTGCATCTAAATAAACAAAACAAATAATTTTTATTTTCTCCAAAGATTTCTAATACTGTCCTTGTAATTCCTCCACTTTCTTCCATTTTGTTCTAAGTCTGGCATAGGTTCATCCTCTGTTGTAGTCAAGTCATTAATTTTTTCAGTAACTCCTGGTATTTCTTCAAAGCACAACTTCTTGTTGATGCTGCTATAGTACTTTCTATAACTTTGCTAGTTTTGTCTTCAATTTTTGAATAATAGCCTCTACTACCAAGGCGGTATAAGGAGGTATGTCCTCAATATGAGTAGTCTTGCTGCTAGTTACTACCAACTCTATTTGAATGGCTACTTCTACTGTTCACATAGGAGCACAGAGGTTTGTTTGAATAACTGTTTCCACTATTGACACAGGAATATAGAGGTATTTTTGAAGGTTTATCTGAGTAGCTATCTCTATTACTTCCACAGAAGAAAAAAAATCCATTTGATTTTCGATCGAACTAGTAGAAATATCCTCTATTTGAATTCCTGCTGGACAAGTACTAATGTTTTCTGTTTGTATCCTCAATTTCTCATTTTCCTTATTCATTAGTTCCAACTTGTGATCATCTGTCTTCTTTCTCCTTGCTATGGGTTTCTTCACTGAGGAAGAAGGACCAACAATAACATTTTCAAAAATTCGAGTAGTTTTGAAATCATCAAAGTCACATTTGAGTAAGATTGTGTCTCCTAAATTGGCTTTTGACTTACCAGCATTGTCAGGGTCTGATTCAAGTAAGGATATATCTCCAGAATTAGCTTCTAGCTCCTCAATGTTATCAGGGTTTTGTTCAAGTAAGGTTGTATCCCCTAAATTAGCTTCAGGATCCTCAAAGTTATCAGGGTTTTGTTCAAGTGAGGCTATATCCCTTGAATTAGGTTTAGGCTCCTAGGTTTCAGCTGTAGAAATATTATGTCCTTCCAATTCGTGTGTATCTTTGTCATTTCCGGAAGAGGGTAATGTCTCTCTATGGTGATAATTACGAGGAAAAGTGGAAGGGATAGGAGTAGGGACTTCTTGTTGTGAATTCTGAAATTGGCCTATTTCCTCAAAAAGCGTTTCCAAATTTTCTAAGACCTGCGCTGCTTCTTCTTCATAATCCTGAGGAGAATCGACTCGTTGGCTATCAAGGGATTCATGGGGTGGTATCACCTCATATGTGGGTACATTAATGCTTCTCCATTAGATTATTCACTCATACCATTTTGTTTAACAGGAATGGGTGTTAAGACATGGGCTTTCCTTTTTCGTCCCCTTTTTGGGGCTTGTACCTCCGTAGTGTGATGTTCTTCCTCAGGCTGGGAATTTTCAGGGATTCCTTCCAAGGATGGTACATTAGATATTATTAAATTGTCCCAAGTTAGATGCAACTGAGTTAATTCCCTAGTGACTATCAATTTGATAAAACCATGATGACTAACTGTAGCCTGTGGGTTCTTAGATTTCCTTAGTCTACTAGAAATTTCATGTAATAACGAGTTTAGGAAGAATGGAAAATAGATTACTATATTCTATCTTAATGCTGCTAATAATTTAAGGTGCCAGGGACTTACCACATCATGGTGGACGTTGCATGTGATGTATTTCCGGATGACCTTTTCTAGTGTGTACCATGGCTCACTTAGAGATGCAAGATAAATATATTTTCCTTTCCAAACTAACTCCTAGCTAGGTTCCTTGAATAATTCTACAACTTGGTGGAGTGTTGTGTTCTTTTCTACCCATTTTATGCCTTCTATAGGGAGACTTGTGTCCTCTGCTAGAATGGCTTTAGTTATTGCTATGGTCTTACCTTTGACAATTGTGCTCTCATTCCATAGATTTTGCAAGAATTCTATAGAAATATCATCATTAAACCCTTGCAGCCAAGCAAGCTATTACACCCTTCCTGCATGTTCTAAGATATCTCAAGTTTGCATGGTGATTTGTAATACGTAGGTTGACTGCGAACAAAGGTGCCAGCCATATCTACTATTTCTTGAGGAGAATCTACAAATCTGCATGCACTATTGGATCCCACAATTCTCGTAATGAAGCAACATAAACTAGATGCAGGGGTACAAGGAATAAAAACTAAATAAAGACTCTCAGTAATAATATCCTATCATATTGATAGCCATGGCGGCTGTTCATTAATTGTGTGCCTTCACATTGTAATGATGTATGACTGTCCCCCTTTAATGAAAAAGAGGGTGACGATGACTTGTTGTTGAGATAAGGTCCCTAGGGTCAAATTTTGTTAGTTTAACCAAATTTTTAGTAGAATTTTGTAAACAATGCAAATACTCTGCGAAATGTGGAAGTGGAGTGCGCAGTTAAGTATGAGACAAAGGGGCATTAGCTCCTTGTATAGGTAGGTGATATGATGGTTTTGAGACTCCCCCATGGGCCACGAGCCATGTTATTGAATTGAAAAGGCTCTAAATGTTTGATTCATAGTGAGTCTAGGAGAATATAACTTTGGAAAAAGATCTATTGAAAGGAAAAAAGTGTTAAGAAAGGAAAGATTTGTTTCTTGTACTTATGCGAATGGGGAAGGCTCCTGTAGCTGAGTGAGTGAAGACCTTGGCAAGTCCGTAGTTGAGTGTGTGGGCCCTTACAGCTGGGTGCACATGGTGGAAGAGTCCGTAAATTGGATGTTGAACCTAACAAAGATGATTTTGGGTTGAATCAATTGCATCTGTGCTTGTTCTTGATATATGATTGAGTTAGTAAACCTGCTTTCTATAAGAATTATGGGAATTTTGAGGTCTAACATGGACCTCCTAAGGGAATTATAAAATAATATCGGAAATAATAAAATAATGTTAGGTTACATCATGAAATCTTAGAGGGAAAAAAGAAAAAACTATTTTTCAATTCGTATTTTCAATATATCTTCCTATGGGTTTACTCAAATTTCAAGAGGCAACACTCGTTGGATGAAAAATTTGATTTCTCATCCAAGGAGTATGCATGTTGCATAGTTTCGATAGAGACTGCTACATGAAAAATGAGAAATACATGAAAAACATGATTGCAATAATGTTTTTTCATGTATTTCTCATTTTTCATGTAGAATGGTCCACAAAAGTATGCAACATGGGTAGTCCTTGGATAAGGAATTAAATTTTGCATCCAACGAGTACTCCCACTCAAAATTTGAGTAAAAACTTATGGAGATAAGTTGAAAATATGAGTTGAAAAATTAGTTTTATTATTTTATTATTTTTTAATCTTTTTAGTCTTTTACTCCAAAAATGGTGAATCATCCACCATGGTTGACATCATCATCTTGAATCATGTTGGTCCTTATAAAGTTTATTTCAGTTGTACATTTTTCTTAGGAGGTCCATTTCAGACCTCAAACTTCCCCGAATGTTGTTTCCTATAGATGAATGTGTTCTACTACATGAATCTATTGAATCTTTAATATCTATGAATGGAATGAGTAATGAACGATTTGCACGAAGACAGTAACTAGATCTATTATGATAACTATTCAAATGAGTCGATCTGTTCGATGGAAGACTTAGGGTCATTATGTACTAATCAAAAGTCGTGACTCTACCACTTTTATGTATGATAAGGATAATGGTATACCTTCGCGAATACGTGGAGGTCAATTGGATAGAGTTGCAACAGTGGATAGTAGGAAGGTATAGATTTGCGCAAATGTAGATGTAAGCTATAAGGGCTTCAGAATACACATGACACGGTCTCTGAATGTAGGAAACTGGTTCTAGCATCCCACAATACTGCTTCAGATGAGATTATAGCCTGCACTATGTAGTTTTTTTCCAAAAGTGATAGCTATGTAGGGTTTTTTTTATTGGCACGAATAACTCTAAACCTGGGTTAGGCTAGCTTAAGCTAAAAAATGGTTCCACTTCTAGGATCGGGATCTATCTAAGAGATGTGTGATAAGTGGTTTCCTACAAATAAAGAAATCGAGAAGTGGATTGACCGAAACGTGCACGCACTCACGGCTCAAGATAACAGAAGCCCTAAATTATCCAAGGAGTATTGGTTGAAGAGATATTTGTACATAGATGAGACCAAAGAGTTCTTTTGCTTCTTCCCTAATGAATTTCACAAATGGTTGTCTAGATTGGCATATAGTTAGGGGACGTAGACGCTCAACGGTCCTATATTATGGACTCCAGAATTGGTGCAACATATGGAAGCATCAAGAAGCAATATCACGTAGGTCATGGATCATTGGATTGATCACACACTTGGAAGTTTTGTGACTGAGTTTGCAGTTGGTCAAACTATCAGCTATAGTGAGACAAAACATAGGCTCTTCAAGGGACCGCAAGGTAAGTATCTAAAACAATTGACAATGTGGATTAGGATGTTGTTATGTGAAAAGAGGGTTATGAAATTACCTTTATGTTTGGAGCTACATGAAGTGATAAATTATTTAGAACAAACGAAGGAACGAGCTCAGAGTATAGTCCGCTCATTTAATCCACTTCAAGTGACGACAAAGGGATGGTGTTGACTACACCGTGAAGTGCAGTATAGTTGATTAAGCAGGGTATCCCATGGATAGCTCGTCCATCCAATCCACCTCCACCTCCACCTACACTTCCACCATTCAACATGGTGAACACAATGAATATGTCAGTTTTCAAAGGAGTCAGGAGCGAAGACCCTAATCATTTCTAGTTTGTTGTGGATGCTGTGTGGACATCACAACAAATTATAGATAATAACATAAAGAAGGTGCATCTGGTCAGAGCCTTACAAGATCGAGCATTGATGTGGTACATCAAGTACTGCAGTGATAACCCTAATGCGACATTAGGAGAGACCCAGGAAGCTCTGAACAAGGAGTTTAGAAAGCTTAAGTTAGAGGCGCAATCGGTGACTGCGTTCAAAGAAATTCGACAAAGATAGATGAGTCACCCTGGGATTTCGATAAGAGACTGAAGTGCCTGATCAGGCAGGCCAATATGGTGATATTAGATTCTCATCGTTGAGATTGGTATATCACATCGCGTTTACCACATTTAAGATTTCCAATGTCATAGAAAAATATAGTAACACAAGCAGAAGTGGTAGAAATCACGATGAGATTGGAAGAATCTCTAATACAAGATACGAACATTGGAGTGCAGCATATTCACTCACAGCCGGAAAGCTTGCACTTGGAGTTGTAGAGCATGAAGAAAGGCAAGGAAACCTAGTCGTAGTGCATGTGGAAGTCTGGTGGTTAAAATGCAAGGATCATGGTCATGATAAGGACCATTGTCTGGTTTATCAAAATTATCTTATAGAGGGAGAGCTTGTCCCCCTGAAGCTAGAGGCTACCGCTAGGTCAAATGCAGGAGTTGTGCCATGGTGCACTACTTGTTAGGCTACTAGACAACATGCGACAAATAATTTTCACTTACTAAAAAAGTTGGTATAGATGCCCCAACAATTTTTGTCCAATTTCTGTAAGTCTGTAGGTCACGATGAACTCCATTGCCGAACTTATGAGCTAATGATGGATAAAACCCCTACCTACCAAATGCAAGCAGAAAAGTGGCCTTAGGATTAGGGCACAATAGTAGTAGGTGGAGGATTCGAAGGTCGAGGATGAGGAAGAGGGGGTGGTGCTAACAGAGGATGTGGGTAGATAATTTTCTATAACTGTGGCGAAGCAGGACACTTCGTGTGAGATTGCCCAAACCCCATGCATCATTCATGTTAGTATTATAGACAATTCAACCATGTGATAGAATATTGACTGATCCTTATAGAATATATACAAGAAAAGAAGACACATCCCCAAAAACCTAGCCAAAACTTACAAATGATGAGAGTGAAACATCACAAAGAGGATTATAGTGTACATATAGTAACAAGAAGTGGTATGGAAACAAGTGAAGATAAAGGAAAATAGCCCGAGACTGAAGGTTGGATACATTCGGTTGCTAAGAAACAAATAGATTTTGTCATGATTAAAGCTAAAGAAACATTCATGGAAGCCAAGAAGAGCTTTACTGAGGCCTCCACCTCAGGAAGCCAAGGGAAATTTCTAGAAACTAGTACGGTGCAGGAGGTAGATCTGTCAGTATTAGCTACTTTTCTAAGGACCTGTATGAAGTTGTTGCATGATAAGAAAGTAATAGAAGGGCTACCAGATCTAATTGAAAAGTGCTCGAATAAAGAAAATATCCGTGCTGAATAGCACACCGTGCGAAAAATTGGTAAGCATAAGAAGTGAACGGGGCACAAGATGAGGCTGAATGCACAAATAGGGGAATATGAAATGAACCAGGTAACCTTGGATCTGGGATCTAATGCAAATTTCCTACCTAAGTAGACGTGGGAGAGAATTTGGAGACCTACGTTGCAGTGGTATCTTATCTAGCTACACATGGATAATCAACAAAAGATTATTCTGATGGGGCCCTTATATGGTGTAACGATAGACAGTGAGGGTGCAAGTGCATTGGTTGAATTTGAGGTCATTAAAATAGTGGATGATACTAACCCATACCCCATCGAGGGAGTGTTTTATACTGAACTTGTGCACAACTTCATGGAGGATGATGATGATCTAGATCAGATATAAAAGATCACAACATGAGACAAATATTGGATCAATCCTACAACCGATGGACGAATTGCGTGGGATAGGGTTAGTTCCTGCACCTCAGACTCGGATGAAGAACTTGAGCATTGGCAGAATTGATTGCAAGAAGTATCTACACTCTGGTGTAATATGATGACCAAATCACTAAGGTGTGTTTCAACTGGTGTAAGAAATCTACCACATTATGATGGTTGCACTGATGTGGATCTATTTTTAGATGAATTTGAAAGAGAATTACCTAAAGAACATTTATTCCAAGCACTGGAGTTGTCACTACATGCTACACTTGCCCATTGGTGAGGTACACACAAGGAGAACTTTGTTGGTTGGAAGGAATATAGAAGGATTATGAAATTAAGGTTTGGATATGATAATACTAGAATGCCTGAGAAGTACAGTGTGAATGATGATCCGTGTGATAATTTGGCATGATGGACTAAGGCTTGGGGAACATAGACACAACCAGAATGGGTGGAAATTTCTATCATACCTTAGAAACAATCCCTATGAACTGGTATTTAGAAACCGAGCTTCACCATGGAATAATTGAATGGGACATATTAAGAGAAATTTTTCTATTGACCTTAAGCTTTGAGGATAGGTTTGAATGCATTGACGAAATGCTCCAGGAGATAAAAGCTAGTATATTCAGAATGCTTAAGGAACCAGTAGAATGGACTCAGCTGGATTGGTGTACACAACTGTGCCATGTGTTGGAACATTACAATGTGACTGCTAAGGAGGAATAAGAAGATCCACAGAATGTTAACATTCTAGAAATAGAAGGATAACATGAAGTTGAAGGACTGAAAGTAGAAAACCTGGAAATAAGAAAGCCTTTGAAAACTAGAGAAGTAAATATTGGATTTGAAATAGAGCCTAAGTTCATGAAGATAGGAGACTATTGGGATGAAGATACAGTCAATAAGATGGCCGAACTGTTGCATTAATACCAATATATATTTCCAACAAGGTTCTTGGGCTTGAAGGGGATCGTAGGAGATTTGAGCATAATCAAAACCACTTTGAAACCTGATGTGAAGCCCGTTAAACAGAGACTGTATCGGCTCAATACAAAGTATAAAGAGAAGGTGCACCAAGAGCTTAATAAGATGCTAGATGCTGGAATTATTGAAACAATAGAAGAATCTGATTGGGTGAGCCCAATGGTTGTCCAAGAAAAGAAATAGAAAGAAAAAATCAGGGTATGCGTCAATCTAATAAAACTAAATGATGCATGTGTGCAAGATCCATTTCCAACACCATTTACAAATGAAGTGTTAGATAATGTTGGAGGATAGGAGGCTTAATCACTTACTGATGGATTTTTGGGATACCATCAAATAAAGATTGCACCAGAGGATCGAAGCAAGACTACCTTTGCAATGGAGTGGGATTGCTTTCAATATACAATAATTCCATTCAGATTGAATAACATGCCTGCAATCTTCTCCCGAGTAGTAATCATGATGTTCAAGGAGTTTATTCATAAATTCTTGGAGGTTTATTTTGATGATTGGACTATTTTCGAGTTGGTGAAGCACCATGTTGCAAGTCTACACCTTATGATGGATACATGTGTTAGGTATTAGATCTTGAAGAAGAGCATATTTTGTGTGCCCTTTGGAATATTACTTGCCCATGTAGTATGTAAGCAGGGGTTGATGTTGGACCCTACGAAGATTGTTGTAATTGTGAATTTGGAAGATCCCAAGAATGTAAAACAGCTATGCGTGACCTTGGGGTACACTGGGTACTATATAAATTTTATTAGGGCATATGCTCAGATAACTGCACCGATGGAAAATTTATTGGAGAAAGATGAGAAATTTTGTAGGGATGAATAATGTCAGTGGAACCTGGATGTATTGAAGAAAAATATGGTGAATGTGCAATCTTGGTGTTCCTAGATTGGAAGAAATACTTCCACATGCATGTCGATGCCTCTTGCACTATGCTCGGTGCAATATTAACACACGCAGGAGAAGGAGAAATTGATCATCCGATAGCCTTCGTGAGCAAAACGTTATCAAAGGCTGAGAAGAATTATTCCACTATAGAATGCAAAGGGTTGGCAATGGTCTACGTGCTACAAAAGTTTTGGCACTATTTTCTAGGTGCACATTTTAAAATGTATACAGATCACTCCACGCTGAAGTATATCATCAATAAGCCTATGTTGCGGGGGGGAAATCTACTGATGGTTATTATTGTTTTAGGAGTATGACTTTGAAGTAATTGTGAAGCCTGGAAGGCTAAATGTAGGACCAAACCACTTGTCAGGGATTGAAATGGGCGAAGAACCAAATATTTTTGAGGAATAATTTCTGAACACACAGATCTTTGTTGTGCGCATTGCAGATGCCCATTTTTCTGAAATCATTCAGTTTTTAACCACATGTATAGCTCCGAAAGGGTATTACACTCAACAAAAGAAGGAATTAGTTGTCCACTCTATGGATTTTTCGGTGATTTTTTTCCATTTGTATAACATGGGAATAGATGAAATATTGCCGAGGTATGTTCTATAATTCAAACACGCTAGTATCCTCGTCAAAGCACATGGAGGAGTGGCAGGAGGACACTATGCAGGAAAATCGATTGCGCAGACGATTTTGCACATAGGTTTATGGTGGCCGACACTACATAAGGATTCTAAAGCATACTGCAAGGCATGCGATGCTTGCTAAAGGATGGGAAAGCCTTTACAAAGAGATGAATTTCTCCTTAATCCTCAGGTGTCACTGCAAGTATTTGATAATTGGGCTATTGATTTTATAGGACTGATACAACCACTAGGAAAGAAGACAGGTGCATGGTACATTATTACTACAATAGAATAATTAACCAGTTGGGAAGAAGCATAGTCAGTGAAGGATTGTATTCTTTCCACTGCCGCGAAGTTCCTGTTCAAGTATGGATTAACACGGTTTGGGTTTCCTAAGGTATTGATGAGTGATAAGGTTACACATTTTCTGAATGAAACAATCAGCGTGATGCTTGAAGAATTCCATGTGTACCATTAAAAGAGTATGACCCATCGTCCCCAAGACAATGGTACTATGGAAGAATTTAATAAGATTCTAGATAATGCATTGACAAAAATTTGCAATGTGCAGAGGAATGATTGGGACATGAACATACGAGTAGTTCTATGGGCATATCGAATAACCTACAAGAATTTGATAGGCCAAACTCTATATAGGTTGGTATATGGGATTGAGGTGATAATGCCTATGGAATATATTATGCCAAACCTACGTATTGTAGCATTAACAGATATGGTAGATCATGAGACCTTGGAGGAACATCTCACACAGTTACTGGAGCTGGAAGAAGATCGTTTTCTTACAGGATTTCACCAGCAAGTGTAAAAGGAATGAGAAAAATCCCGGCATGATAAGAATATTAAGCTACACACTTTCAAGGTGGATGATTTGGTGTTACTATATGACAAAAAATCACAAAGTTTCGAGGGAAATTTCAAATGCACTGGTTAGGGATGTATGTTATTAAGGAGATCTCAGATGGTGGTGCAATTCATCTCGCGATGCTAAATTGGGAACCATTCCCTAGAAAAGTGAATGGAATCTTGCTGAAGACGTATACAGGGGATCTTGGCCCCATGCAATGCCTAAATGGTCACAGGATGGTCTTAGCGCCCCAGGCAATTGCAAGGGGGAGAAGGACTTTATACTACCTTGCCTAAAGAGGAGAAAAATATAGTAAGGTGGCTACACAATGGAGGCAAGAGCTAAGAAATAAGAAGCTATGACACTAGAGATGTGCCATGGGGGATGGTGCTGTGTAGTTGGGTCCAAAAGTAGCTATTAAAATCATTGTTCATGATTGGATAGAAAAATTCCCATTAGAAGGAGCAGGTAGGCAACATTTATGGTGAAAATCTTTGGAGATATTCTACTAAAGGTGCCTTTATGATCAGGAAATGGAGGGAACGGTTGATTTGAATTCAAAGTCGCCTATAAATACAACACACTGGGCTACCAAATAGCACTTTGATTTCTGAAAAATTGGTATAAGCCCTCTTGCTTTCGCTATATGAATCGATAGGTTTGGGAGAACTTGGTTTTGAGTCTGGCATTCAGGAAGCTGCCTAAAATTAGCCAGCAGCTTATTCTCAAACAAATGTCTGCTCCAGTAAGTTCTGAAGTCGCAGTATCTGAAGAAGACACCCCTAAAGTTGTGTCCATGGAAGCTACACCCTCAATACCTACAATGCCAAGGTCGCCTAGGCCAAAGAAATCGGATGCTAAGGAGCAGTAGAAGAGACATGTAGCAGTGAGGCAGTCATTGAGGAAGAACCTAGAGGTTTGATAGAAAGAAAAGAAGGTTAAGGCAAAGCAATCGGAGGAACCAATGGACTTGGAGGTGGAGGAGCTCTTCAATGGAGTTGAGGAGTTATATGATGAGGAGGGTGAGCCTCTCACACGACTCCCAATGTATATCCCCCACAGAAAGGGAAAGCCAAGGTAACTAAGGACCCAAATTCAGAAAAATTTGTGATCTCTACACTGTTGTTACCAAAGGAGGTAGTTTTTTAAGGCATGCATCCCGGTGTTGAATATGGAGGATTAGGATCTCACCGACCACGAGAAATTCACTCACTTAGATACCAATAAATACATGACCAATATTTATTATGAAGAAACTGGGGTCATAAGGCTGTAACCCATGAAGTCGGTCAAGGGCATCGAGCAGACCAGATTACTGCATATGCTTTGTGTGCCACACTTTCACTGGTCAATTATCAACACTGTCTATGTACGCTAGTTGCTTTCCCTTTTGCATGATGGGTGCTTATGGCTTGATGAATCCATCCCTATCATGGATATGCTTATCCATAGAAATACAAATTTTCCCTATAAATGGGCGGACCTAGCCAAGGAATTTGGAGGAAAGAGAAAAGAAAAGGAGTTGGTGGATTGATTGAAATCTGAATTTGGGCTGATAAAAAATTCACATGGATATTCTATCCACTCAATTCAAGACCAAGCGGTTAGTTTTCCACCCAACTTTTAGCGGGGAAGATAATGAGGAAATGTCGCACACACGAGGTTTTGGTGCCAGTAATCTCATTGGCTACACAGTGCACAAAGGGGGTGCAATACGACTAGGCATAGTACCTATGTAAAGAATTCCTAGCAAACTATTGCGAAACATAGGAGGACAACAAGCCATTTCACTATGCCTAGCTCTTGTTTCTAATTTTATTAGTAGCATGATGATTTCCGAAGGATAGTTAGTTTCCTCTGCAGGAAGAAGATTTAATGTAGGCAACGAAGGATCCCGAGAGGATCATGGAATCAATGCTTTTTTGGATACTGGTTGAGATGGATCTAAGAATAGTGATAAGTCAATGAAAAAGGTTGTCTCCAACCTTGTTTAAGCAACTATGGGCCTTCGATGATTTTAAGGTTGGCTTTCATAATGTATCTATTTGGGCAAGGCGAGACCATAAGCAGATCTAGGACAAGTTTCCATACTTAGTTTCAGAAATCGACGTGAAGGAAATTGTGGGGAGTTGGCTAGCGGAGTGGAGACAACCCACAGATGTTGGCGCATGTACTAGTTAGGGTGGAGAAATCTCTGTTGCATAGATGACATCTGCACAAAAATGAAAATAAGTTGAATAGGCAGTGACGCGAGCATTGGTCGAGTAGAGGAATAAATAAGTTTCTACTAAGGTAGCCGCTCAAAAAGAGTGCACTAAGAAAGAGCATGCCAAGAAAGAGCACACTGGAAAATAGGACATAGTGGAAGTCGAAGCATCAGTTTCTGAGCATGTGAGGAATAGGAATTCTCTCAGCAGGATGGAGACAGAGGGGACAAAAAAAGCATTCCCTTCACATTGAAGAAGCAGACTAAGGAAACAACCTTAGGTCTAAGAAAAAAGAAAAATTCATATAAAAAGACACACGTGGACTGCATGATCCTCACTGAGGGGGACTTGGATGAGATCGGGGATAATTTCCATGATACAATAATGGAATTATGGAAATAGTTCAAGAAAAAATACATGTAGACACTAGGGAGTGTCCTGAAGGATTTGTGCGAGTTCCTGATCTATATGGGGAGAATTCAGGTGAGCATTGGATAAGCGAGTGGGGTTCATGTGAGCCTATAGCAACCAAGCGAGAACGTGTTGGAGACAGAAATGAATTTGGACCTAAGATTCATTTCCTTACCAGAAGGTATAGTCCACGCAGAATTAGAGGAAGACCATGCTCAACTGGGAAAGATCAAAGGCATGGTGTTAAACTTAGCCATGCTACCACTTCAGACACTCCACATGCTTCATTAGGGGATCTCGGGCAAACTTCGAATCGAAGAGTAGTGCACACTAGCAGTGATCAACAAAGTTAAGTTAAACAATGAAAAAATATTCACTATGAAGGCCCAGGCCCTAAAAGAAAAGGAAGAGCTAGAAGCATGAAGTTAGAGCCTGGAAGGTGCTATTACACAGGCATGTAATTTAGTTCCAGAATAACATATTATGGAGGATGTAGCGACTGTAGCAAAGATTAGGAAATTCGCTGCTGCAGTGCGTGAATCGAAAGATGAAATAGAGAGAGTCACTTTTGATTTCCAGATGAAGATATTGGAACTACAGTTGAAACTATAGCCGACTACTCCACCGAAGGTCAGGGAGAAGTGTGACGCAACCGTCAAGGAGCACATGACTACTCCGGAGAATGTAGTCAAAGGTTGCGACCTCCTTTTTAACAATGACATGGAGTTATGGGAAAATTTGTAGGAGAACCCAAACTTACATAGATTCAGTACAGAAATCAAAGAGGTCCATCATAAATATGATGAGATCAGGGCTACTACGCACCCATTAGTGCCATTCCAGTGCTTCGGATGCCTATACGAAGGGAAGGTGATATAGGCACAAGTTTAGGAATGGCAGCAAAAAGAATTAGTTTTAAAGACTCATCTTAAACGTTGGACAGAGGACACCAACCATATTTATTAGACTATTAAGGAGAAACTGAAAGCTTCGAAGAAGACTCATAGGACCATACATCTGGTGATAGAAGGACCAAATACAAAAGATATGGTCGAAGAGGTGAAGCAGGCAACAATACAAGGCATTGTGGAGATGGAAGAATTGAAGTAGGATTTTACTGAGCTTCGCCACAAAGTAGAGAATCCAACTGAGTGACTCAAGGGAGAGTCACCATATTTGTGTTGGGGGTATATTGGGACAGGATCCCTAGGGTCAAGTTTTGTTAGTTTAATCAATTTTTGAGTAGAATTTTGTAAAGAATGTAAAGAATCTGCTAAATGTGGAAGCGGAGCATGTAGTTAAGTATGAGTCAAAGGGGAATTAGCTCCTTGTATGGGTAGGTGATAGGATGGTTTTAAGACTCACCCATGGGCCACAGGCCATGGTATTGTATTGAAAAGGCTATAGATATTTCAGTGATAGCGAGTCTAGGAGAATATAACTTTGGAAAAATATCTATTGAAAGGAAAAAAGTGCTAAGATGGGAAAGCTCTATTTCCTATACTTAGGAAAAAGGGGAAGGCTCCTACAGCTTAGTGCGCAGAGGCCTTGGCAAGTTCGTGGCCAAGTGTGTGGGCCCCTGTAGCTCGGTGCGCATGGTAAAAGATGCTATAAATTGAATGCTGAATCTAATAAAGATGATTTTGGGTTGAATAAATTGCATTTGTTCTTGTTCTTGATATATTCTTGAGTTATTACATCTTATTTCTATAATCTATTTGCTATAAATGAATGTGTTCTACTACGTAATCTATTAAATCTTTAAAATATATCCATGAAATGAGTGATGAACCATTCTCGTAAAGACAGTAACTAGATCCATTATGATAACTATTTGGATGAATTGATCCGTGCGAAGGAATATCTTAGGTCATTATTTAGTAAGCAGAAGTCATGAATCTACCTCTTTTATGTTTGATAAGCATAATCATATACCTTCGCAAAGACCTGGAGGTCAATTGGATAGAGCTGCATCAGTGGACAGTAGGAAGGTATAGTTCTGCATGAAGGTGGATATGAGCTATAAGGGCTTTAGAATACACATCACATGGTCTTTGGATGCATAAATTTGGTTCTAGCATCCCCCAATACTGCTTCGGGTGAGACTAGAACCTGTGCTACGCATGTTGTTCCCGAAAGGGCCAGTAGTGTAGGGTTTTTTTCGTTGGCGCGAATAACTCTGAAGGCCCCCTTAAGCCAATAGCTATGAGGCATGTGGAAGGGAAAAAGATCATGCGACATCATTAATATAATAAAAAGTGGTTAGAACAGTCATACAGACAAAACCAAATGCAATGAATGAACGACCATACGATTGTCTAGAGAGGATCATGAGAAATATAAGCATATGAAATATACATCATGGAAAGAGATTTGATTTTTTGAGTATGGGCGATGAAATCTGACAAAGAGCTATTTTAAATTTATTACTACTAACATCGGATAGTCGGATAATGCTGACATGGTTCATGTAATAGAAATATTTCGCCCATACTAGTTATTAAGGATATAATCACTAATCAAAGATGTTTTCTCCCTTTTTATTAATAAATAACAACTAAGAACATAGTAAGATTTTGGCAACTTCAAAGTATACATCAATACCATAGGCAAAGCCACTACTACCATCTAGTGTTCATAGCCTCAACAAAGTTTCCTTTTAGCTCACAAATGAGCCAATATCCCTTACTTAAAAAAAATGATTTCGTTCAAAAAGGACATTGTTTTGGTGTGATGACCAAATGGTACCAATGCCACTCACCGGATCATAACAAAGTGAACATATTGGCTCGTGATGAGACATCCTGTTGTTTGACATTTTAGTGTCACAAGGCCATTACACTAGTGTGGTAGCCATAATGGGAATGCCACTTATGTTACTATGTTATGATCGTGGTAGGTTGACTCGTGATGAGACCCCCTATCCCTTTTTTTTAGAAAGATTAGGTTGGTACATTTTCAAATTTATTTATGCTTTTGTTTCTTCCTTTTATTTTTGTTTTAGAAGTTAGGGGAGGCTCATCAACTCCTTAAGAGTCAAGGATGGTGTAAGAAGTAAAAAAAAATGCCAAGAATAAATATGACTTATATTATTCATCATATTTATTAAGGAAACTACCATTTGAATGTGCAATAAAAGAAAAACTAGTATGGTGGGGATAAATCATGAGTAGTTTATAATGTATCTAGAAAATAGACATAAGCAAGAATATTCACATACAGAGCATGTCAGTTTAAAAAAAAAAATATTCACCAAAAAGGTTGAGAATCATGATGATCTAAAGATTACCACTTTTAAGGATTTATATCGAACTCATAACCAAAAGGAATAACTGACATGGAATGATAATAATGTGAAAAACAATCATTCATAGCGATGGGTTATCAATTTTTCTTTTCGTCAAAGGGGACATGAAATGTTTCATTTGTAGAGGGGACAACAATTTCTCTTTGGAAAAGGGAACAAAAAACTATTTCTTCGAGAAGGGAACAACAACTCTTCCTTTGAAAAGGGAACAACAATTGTTTCCTCAGGAAGGGAACAACAACTGTATATTCGAAAAGGGAAAAAAAACTATTTCTTTGAGAAGGGAACAGCAACTGTTTCTTTGAGAAGGGAACAACAATTGTTTCTTCAGGAAGGGAACAACATCTGTATATTTGAAAAGGGAAAAACAATTGTTTCTTTGAGAAGGAAACAACAATTGTTTCTTCAGGAAGGGAACACCAAATGTATATTAAAAAAGGGAACAACAATTGTTTCTTTGAGAAGGGAACAACAACTGTTTCTTTTGAGAAGGGAACAACAATTGTATCTTCGAAAAGGGAACAACAATTGTTTCTTGGCAAAGAGAACAACATTTGTGATGAAGGAACAACAATTGTGTTTTAAGGGGAAAAATCGATCGATTATAAACATTGTTTGTATGAAAATTCCAGTATACTAAATAAGAAAAGAAAGAAGAACACAATTTCTCAACCATTTTCAAAGAAAATATGTAAATTATTTACAATATGAAAATAAAACACTTTTCTCATGGAAATGAAGTTGTCGGGTTACCATCCCTTGCAGCTACGATTTGGAAAGTAGGATCATTAATTACCTGCTGATAGAAATATTCCTTTATGAGTGGCTGGTTATAAAGTCACAACCAATTTCCATTCACTAGAAAGGGAGCACTAGACTCGTCAATGGAGATTAAAGTTATGGTGCCATTATTATGCAATTCTTGAATCTCATAAGGGTCGAGCAACCTTGTCTGTAGTTTCCCTAGGAATTCATGAAATCTAGTTTCATAGAGGAGTGCTCAATCACCTTTCTAAAATGGTTTATTTTTAATAAGCCTATCATGCCACTTGGCCCTCTGCTATTAAATAATTGTTGTACACTGCAGGGAAAGTAAGCATGCTTCATCTAGCTCATTTAATTGTTGAATTCATTGTGTTTGGGATTCTGTAAGATCCAGTCCAACCTCTTGGGCTATCCTAAGAGTCTTTATCTCAAACTCTATTGGGAATATCGTTTCTTTGTGAAGAACAAGTTCATAAGGTGAGTATCCAGTAGTATTGCACCTTCTTGTACGATAGGCCCACAAGGTTTCTGGATGTTTAGCGACTGAGTTCCATTTCTTTTCAAGACTATCTTAATCAAGATTGATTCTAGGAATTTGTTGGTGCTCTCTACCTCTCCATTTTCTTTTGGGCGATACAGAGAGGTAACTTGATGTTTTAAATGATGATTTCACAAGGTGGCCAAAAGTTTCTGTCTTATAAAATGCGATCCTCTGTTGGCTATTATCTCCCTTGGTAAGCTATATCCTAGGAACAGTTCAAAAAGGAAATTAATCACTCTTTATTCTATGGCCCATAGAAAGGCTATTGTTTCAATCCATTTAGTCACTATTACACAGTATTTTGTCACACCTCCTACACTTCCCTATGACAAACCCTGAAGTGCCCAAAGCATGACCATTATGCAGTGTATTTGTTCATATATTTAGCTCAGATCCTCCCTAAGACATTGATTGGAAAATTCCTTGAGCTTCCCCTAAAGGAAATAACTCTTAAACCCTAATTTGAGAATCATCACTCTTATGAGACTAAAAACCACAATGGTCGCCTGTTGTATTATAATCGACCCATGTTTGCATCACTCCGTTTATATGTATACTTGTGATGGTCCCAAAAAGGTAATTTTCCCAAAGAGGATGAGAAGCTTCATGATCTAGAATCTTCTAGAGTGGCAAGATGGAGGTTGTTCGTCATAGATGAGGTCGAGTTCTCCCAACTTGGCCTCTTGGTCTTATCCCTATGAGCTACCTCCTTGAGATGAGGGCCTACTTGTATCTTTGGAGAGATCCTACCTCCATTTCCTAGCCTATATATTCATCCTCTCCCATTCAAAAATGGTTAGTCTATGTCTATTTTCACCCTTGTGTAATGATTGTGCCTATATTCTACCCATTTGGCTTGGAGAAGGAGTGCTTGGAGAGCTTAGCTTGGACTTGGACATTCATTCAAGGAGAGCCTATCAACATCAAGGCTTGGTTATGTGCTTCCCATTCTTTTCTATTAAAATATACATCTGCTAGTTCATTTTCCATATATGTGTATGCTTATGTATCATATATCTTAACATTCCTTGATCAGTTAAGTAGGTAGCTTTTGAATATGTTGTTTGTATTTGCATGCCTTGTTGTGCCTTGACCTCTTATGTAGGTGCATAAACACTATGTGTAGTAGGAACAAGCTCTTGACACAAGTGATTCAAGATCTTCAACAAAATACAACTTGATAGCATCCGAACGAGGTAAGCCATCTTCTTCGTCTCTCTTTTCAATTGTAACTTAGGAAATTGTCTAGTAGATTGTCACATAGGTTGCTAGTCCCACTCATTAGGCTAGAGGGATCACCTCTATCTGCAAAGAGTATTTACCTAGAGAAAAAAATGGCAACACTTCTAGGGAACCTATGATCCTCTGCATTCAATCCTTCCTCCTTCTTTTTGTTGAGTTTGACCAACCGTTCATTTTCAGGCTTGTTTGTTTGTCTGTAACATTTTTTCACTTACTGGTGATTGCTTGAAGGTTCTTAGTTTTTACTGATCTTGAAGATCTTTTAGTTTTACCTCATCTTTCTTGACCATCATATTTTTTTCCCTGGCAGTCATGATGACATTGTGGATGTTTTAATTACAGTAATGATTATTGTTGTTTTGCCTATGATAGTTGCGATGATCCCAAAGGTTAAAAAAAATTAGGATTTTTCCTCTTTATTTCAGTTTTTTTCCTTCTAGCAGTGGTTTTTCAGTGTGCTTATAATGTCATTGACTTGGTTGAAATATTTGTCTCACTTCAATTGCCTTTTGTTTTGGTTTAAGTTTGTTTGAAGCTTGATTTTCTTTCTAGGGTTCCTCGGTTTTCTAGGTCACCCTTCATTCACTTATTGGTCTATTCTTCAGAGATCAACTACCTTTGTTCAAAGAGTCTTTTTTCATCTGGACATCTTTTCCAAGTCTCTTTTGGTTCTTTGGTATAAATTTTCTTTCATTAGTGTCAAATCAAGTAGATTCTTTGAAAGTTACTTTAGTTCCATTGGCAATCAATATATTACAAAATTGCTTGTTTTTGGTTGAATCGAAAGAAAGTGCTTGTTGTTATTCTTGTGTTTGGGAAAGTGAAAGCGTATATCACTGAAGTATTTTCGAAACATTTCAGGCATTCAAATAAAAAAGTGAAAGATATTTTCATGATTAGTGAATGTTTGCATTTTCTTTTACTCTTTTGCACTAGTTTGCATTGATTGCATTAAAGTGAAAGTAAGATTATTATTCCATATTTAGTGAAAAGAAAAAGATTTTCATTTCTATGGCATTACATTTTTTAGTAGAATGAAAGATTATATTTCATTTTTACTTATTTCATTGAAAATTTTGCATTGATTCTTTTCAGATTATTTGATGCATTGATTGGTTGTTTCTCTTCCTTTGAAATAATAGCCTTCATCGAATGAAAAGTTTCATTTTGATCATTTAGTTGCATTCTAGGAATAGGTGACATCATTGAGCCTTCAAAAATGAAACTTAATTCAAGATTAAACTTAAAATTTACCTCTATTAACCTAAGGAGAATTTGAAGCATTAATGCTCATACTTAGTGGTCTAGGCTAGAGACGTGTTCTGACATCTATAAACTTAGCAACTGTTGTTCACAATACTCTTGCATTAAACAATGCTAGCACATACTTGTGCTCTGTGTACCATCGAGTATATAAAGGGAGACCCTCATAGGTTGCAAACCTTTATCCATAGGAAGCTGAGTCTACCATCCTGTAAACGTGATACACCGCAAACAACATTCAGGGAGATTGCCTCCACGTACATCAAGTCCTTAGTAAATTTATTTGCTAAGGTGTATATTGCAGTTCACAGGTACTTGGTAATCCATTTTTCCTAGAGTAACATGAGTATTAATTTCTATCTTTTCCGGCTCCTTAAATTTGAAAAAATCATCAACCACTTGTCCTTTCAAGCTCACTAAATTAACGAAAGCGACTAGAATAACCTTTTCATCCTTTTCTTGACTCTTAAAACATGAAAAGGAAAAGTTTTTGTTTCAAATTCTAAAAATAAATTCCCACGATAACATGTCGAACCCATGGAGTTGCTTCTTGGCCCAATATTGAGAAAATCCTTGTACAATTAATTTTTAATCGGCCCACAATGAATCTTCTCTCCTTTTTATGCTCTTGAGGGAATGTCATTGTGGCTAAACCATTGAGTTCACCCCAAAGTTCCCCTTTGTTGTCTGATATTGAAGGGTATTCACAAGGAATTCATCCGTAACTTCCTCAGTCACTTGAAGCTCAAGTTTTTGAACTTGGGATTGTCTCAAGCATTCAACCCCTTTCTTCTCATCCACCACCTTCAGATTCCTTGTCACCTCAATAATATGACCCAAAAACCCCTGAGAGTCCACAGAGGTTTGTCTTGTATCTATCGAATCCACTATTTGATCCTATTGTGATATCTCCTCAGCATTCTTACATTCCTTAAGATTGGCCTAGTGTTATTTTGGAGTCATATCCTCATACATCTCAGATTCGTCCTCACCAATTGTTTCCACCCATGGGTTCCCAACCTCTTCTCTGGGTCATTTGGAAGTTTCCGCTACTCCTACTCCTCATGTCAATGATGAACAAGGGTATGAATTTCCTCCATAAGGTTTTCCATTTATAGGAAGAGTCCCATCTCACATACTTCTTGAAAATAGTGGGCCTATGTTTCCACTTGGTTATACAACCTTAGCACAGTTAGTTTTAGGAACACCTAGTGCTTCATCTTTGTATGAAAATTCCATTTGGTCTTCAAATTCCATGCCTACTACTGGTATGTTTATTCCACATGTGACCTCTCAAATTTATGTACAAATTGTTGTTACTTTAGTTCCTATTCAACCTATGATCCCATCGCAACCTATACTATCGCTTCAACCATCTATTCTAGAACAACTGACTATTTTAGATCACATTTCAGTCAATTCTTCCACCCCTCTGTCAAGTGGACAAAATGTGCCACTGCATGGGGGGAAAATCCAAACATTCCTCTTATGTCAGGTGAAACCCGTGTGAGTGGATTACAATCTCACATGGTTGGGGTTAATCAACTTTATTCTTGGTAGTATTCCTAACCCTATTGGTCCATCCGGGTTAGGTAATATTCAGTATCAATAGCCTTATATGGCTCGAATTCCTCTCTAATAGGCTTATGTCCCATATGGTTCACAAGCCCTGGTCAATCCATATTACATTCCACAAGGAGGTGCTTGTGTCTAGCCTAGTCAATCCACTATTCCTGGTGAATATGGTCAGATTCAATTTGGAAATGACCAATACCCACAAGGTATATCCCTAGGAACTATCCAACCACCCTTGTAGCAACAAGGGAAACCTTTACAACAACAAGGGAAACATTTGCAATAGCAAGAGAAACCTTTGTAGCAATATCAAAAACTTTTTCAATAGAAAACTCAGTTTGTTCAGCAGCCTACGCAACCTTTGTATCCAAAATGCCAACCTTTGCAGTAACAAGGTCAACCTTTAGAGCAACAAAGTTATCCTTTGTAGCAGCAAGGTCAACCTCTGCAGCAGAAAGCTCAATATGTATATCAACAAGGTGAGCCCTCGCAAACACAAGGTCAACCCCTTTAGCAACAGGGTCAATCTCTTCAGGTCCAGGGTCAATAGGTCCAATAGCCTTACAGCCCATGTGACACATATAATTCTTATCAACATCCTGTGGTAGGTAAATATCAAACCTACCCTAGAAAAATCTACCTTATGGTCAAGGTACCTTTTAGTGGGAGTAAAATCAAGTACCCTATGGTAAAAATCCTCCGCTATGGGGGCAGAATCCTTACCATCAAGGATGGAAAATGGGCCTCCTCAAAGGCCCTACATGCCATTGAATCCACTATTGCCATTTTTGGCTACATTGGAGCTACTTGATGTCTCGAAGCTCACAAATGATCCTATTATTCATTCTCCTTACTGGCCTCTAGTTCCAACCAAAATTTCAAGCGATTACCCTAAATTTTAAGGACAACCTAAAGAGGACCCGCAAGCCCATGTCATGACTTATCACTTATGGTGCTCTTCATATTCTTATGTTGGCGATTCTATTCGTCTTCACCTCCTTCAGAGAACCTTAATAGGTGCTGCCACAAAATGGTATGTCGAGTTACCTTGAGGTACCTATGCTAAATTTAAGTCTTTAGCTATGGCTTTCTTCACCCACGTCCTGTTGCATGTTTGTTATGAAACTGGCACTCATTTTCTAACATCTCTTAAGCAGGATACCACGACACACATTTCCAATCATATCTATGAATGGAGACATAGGTGTCACCTCATGAAATTCGAGATCCCTAATGAGTTTTTTATCGAATGGTTCACAAAATGATTCGTAAACAAGATTTCTAAGGATATAGTAATGGATGGTTGTGTTACTGAGAACCAAGCTATTTCTCATGCCAAATGTCTAGACATAGTATATTCCCAATCTGGCATGTTATATGAAATGTTTCCTGATGCTCCAAGAAAATCTTCAAATCTGACAACATCAAAGTCTCTTGATGTACCACATGTTATTGGTATAATTGGATCAGTGTCCTAGAACTCCTCTAAGACTTCTTCGAAGAAAAATCCTGTTTTAGATACTGGTTCCAACCATCCTTCGAAAAATTCGTTAAGTCCTAGTAAAACCTCTAAGGTTCATGCTGTTCAGTCTACTACAACAGATAAAGATCAAAAGGCAATAAAAAGGGTAAAGGTAAAGCCAAAACCGATACCTAGAAATAGGATCCACCCAAATCATCCAGTGATGATGCTTCCAAGCGAACATTGAAATATCCTTTCCTCATCTGTGAGGAAGACCATTATACCAAGGATTGTCCTTGACATGCTGAAGTTAACCGTTTATTGAAAGGGACTCGGACTGTTTTGAAAGAACCATTTCAATCTCGTGAGACACAGTTGGTAGAGAAACCGCAATCCTCTGCCTCCTCTGGTTCCCAAGTTTTCGTGATGCAAGGTTCATCGCCTGTTTCAATCGCTACTCCAACAAAGGACTATCAAACCCCACAAAAGAATATGGTGAAGAAAGAAATCACTGATATACCTTCTACTTCCACTCCATCCAGATCGGGTTCACTCCATATTGAGCGTCCTAACAATGAATCCATAATCTAACCACCTCCCAAAGGTGTGCTTCGGAAATCATCATATAATACGAATGCTAGAGCTACAAAACATTATAATATTATTGAAGATTTAGCTTAAGTGCCTTCGACGATGTTTGCTTTGGAAGTTCTGCAAACATTTCCAATGCAATGGAAATCATTTGTCTGCTATAGGCTCCATTAATCCTGTTGATTCGAGTTTAATTAACTTTGACCTTGAAAACCACGTTCCTTATATTCCTCATCAGATTTACTTTCTGATTCACGTTATCATTAAAGCAAAGATGATCCATTAGATTATTATTGATGAAGGTGCTTCCACTTGCATCATGTCTTTTTTGTGTTGGAAGCCCATTGGCTCTCCTCCTCTCAATCATTCCCCAATCACTTTGGAGGCCTTTGATGGTAGAGGTTCCTGCCCATATGGTATTCTCACAAATTTTCCTTTCACATTGGAAGGAAAGACCGTTGAGCTAGAAGTGGAAGTTGTAGACGTGAATCTCAATTACAACCTTCTTCTGTGGTAAAGATATATCCATGCTATGTTTTGTGTGGTTTCTTCTTTGTTAAGGGTGCTTCATGTTCCTCATGAAGGAAAAATTGTCACCATCAACCAACTCTATTTTTTCTCTTCCGGTACATTGAACGGAAATGTCCCATATGTGGGAAATACCAAAATTCCTTACGAGAGTGTGGGGGAAGGTCTTTTCAAAAACTCTGCTTTAATGGGTACTTTTCTCTCCCACTGCCGAATATCACTTCGATCAATATGAACTCTGTTTCTACAAATCCTTGGATTATTCCTACTCCAAATCAAATAGATTCATTTGGTGATTCTATGTCGTTAAGTCCATTAGAACAAGCTTATCAAGAAATTGTCTTGGCTTCAACGGTTGCTTCAAAAGGTCATGCTGCTCTTAGTATGAACCTAGATACTTTTGTGCCATCCCCTTGGATTGGTTCATAGGATTCTCTGGATCCTTTGAATGAGATATTCCCCACCAACGATAGTATCATTGAGGTTATGTATCTAGATGAAACTCCTTGGAATGGTCTCCATCATCATTCTTCATTTCTTCCTAGCTATAATGAGATGTCTTCGCGTCCTGAATATTTCGTTTCTCATAGCCGAAAACATCCACTTAAAATACCTATTTTGGTCCACAAAGTCCTGTCTGAGGGAAATATGGGAAACATTACTGCAACCATGCCTCCTGACATTTCCATTAAACCTAGAATTGTTGAAAATGTTCATATTGGGGTTTCCTATTCTCCCGATGAGATCAGGGTTTACACTTAAATTTTCAAAAAAAATTGAGATGTCTTTGCATGGCCATATGAGTAAATTCCTGGTATTGATCGAGCAACTATGGTGCATGAAATACCTACCTATCCCAGTGAAAAGCTTGTTTACCAACAACTTCATCTAGTGCATGCCTAGAAGCTGCTACTATTAAGGCAGAAGTTAAGAAACTTTTAAAAGCTGGATTTATTTATCCAATCCCATTGACAGATTAGGTTTCTAACATTGTCCATGTTGCTAAAAAGCAAGGCACAGTCCGTGTATGTGTTGACTATCGTGATATCAATCATGCATGTCCAAAAGACAACTATCCCACTCCGTTTATCGATCAAATCATCAACGAGTGTGATGGGAGTGATATTTTCTCGTTTATGCATGGATTTTCTGGTCACAACTAGATCAACATCTCACCTGCTCATCAACATAAGATGACATGTATCTATCCTTGCGGTACTTTTGCCTATAAGAAGCTTCCTTTCAGTTTAAAAATGTTGGCACTACCTTCTACAGAGAAATTTCTTATGTGTTTCATGACATTGGACACATTGTTCAACCTTACCTTGATGACTTACCAACCCATTCTTCTAAGCATCATGACCATCTAGACCACTTCAGATCCATCTTTCTATGATGTCGACACTATAACATCTGTATCAATCCACATAAGTGCATTTTTTGCATTGAATCAGGTAGACTCTTTGCTTTTGTTGTGTCTCGTGAAGGTATTCAAATAGATCCTTTAAAAGTTGAGGCTATTGTAAAATTACCCCCTCCTACCTCATTGCTTCAATTGAAAAGTTTGCAAGGAAAGGCTAACTTTCTTCATCGATTTGTTCCTACTCATTGGTATTGGAGCCCTGATTCAGAGAATCGGATTTGCAAGAAAGATGATGCCACTGCACTTCATGACAGTTCGTATCAGAGCTTGATTCAGTCGAACCAGGCATAACAAAGTAAGTGTAACACTTAGTGACAGGTTTAGCAGAGGTTAAGCTTCGTGCTTGGGCCAAGATGAACAACAAGACATGGAAGGTTTGAAACAATGTCAAGGGAGGCTCTTTCTTACCTTATATAGGTTAAAGCAGATGAAAGAGGAGAACCCATGGATTCAAATGAACTTGAAGTCTTGGAAAGGAATGTTGAAGACAACTTCTTTGACTTGGTTGGATAATGGAGTAGGATGTAGTTGTAGATTGTGATGACGAAGAAGAGGAAGTCATGATGTTTGAGGATGTTGCAGGCATGCCAACGGTAGAGGATGAACTTGAAATTGTTTAAGTAGGGCCAGGATCGTGTAGTTTGCAGACATCGATGGATGAGGATACTCACATGGAGGAGCCTCATGATGAAGTAAGTACTACTGATACTTGTGTTTCATTTGAGCTTTAGGGAGATGGTCCATATGTAGAGAAGAGAAAAATAAGTTTGCCAATGCGATGGAGGATCATACCATGGATGTCTATGATGAGACATTGTATGGAGAGGCAAGGACCATTGACTGTTGTAGAGCTTGTTGGGGTTTTGTATGACCTTATGGCAGAAGGTGAAATTCCCGTGACAAGGGAGGAACGTGATGATCATTGCGGAGGAATGGGTCATGCTTTAGCCATATGGAGAAATTGGCTAAATGCCTGACATGACTCATGGAAAGATTGGAGAAGGGCACACACTTGGGGTTGATGATACATGGGTGGACTTCTCATGACCGAGACGAAGAGGAAGTCTTGGTGGAACCTTCAGTAGGGGAGCCATGGTGGAAGAGACTCATGTGATAATGATATGGTTTGGGTGACTGAGTTCACTAGATCATATTGCAGACTTGGATGAGGATGACCGATTGTTATGATGGGTCTACTTAGTTGGACAAACATGTGCAAATTGAGTCATTGAAATCGAGTTGGAGACATGGATATTTTTTACTTATGAACTGATGGGAATGTTGTGCACTCTTGTACAACAAGGCCATGGATTTGGTTGGATTTGTGAGCAGACTATGGAGCATTCCTACTACATGGAGAGTTGAGGCATCTTGCAAGGACCTTTCAGCCAAGACATGTATGCTTGCTAGGATGTTGGTTGGAGATGACTCATGGAGCTCATGATGACATGAGGTTATGACTTTCAGGGACTTCATATTACAGTGGACTTGGAGTGATGGAGTTGCAGCAATGATGATGCCTTGGTGGCAACACTTGGGCATGGGTTGAGTTGAGACTTAACCACTTTTTACACATGGGAGCTGATTGGTCTATGATCATGGGAAATAGATGGGAGATGAGACAGGTGTATACTTGTTTCTTTGGCAGACTTGAGGGATGGCACATTATAGATATAATGGAGTTTGCTTCATGGACCTCGATGTGGCACATCGAGAGTCAGATTCGATGAAGAGGATCTCTTCGTTTTGAGGGGATGGATTTGACACATATCGATGATGATGTTGGGATAGATGCAGCTGATTTCATGCAACACATTGACACCAAACATCATGGACAACATGTTGCAGACAAGATGAACTTTACTTCATGGACTTGGGCAAGGCTTACTTAGATGGAGATGGATTCTTGATCGAGTTGATATTGTGAAAGGAGTCTAAGAAATGATTGATGATGGCATGAGGATGTTCATTCTCATGGTTTGAGTGTGACAGTTGGACTAGCTACCTGACAAGTTCAAATCATGGGGTCCGGAAGTGTACAGATATGTGTTAGCATTATGTTGAAGTATCATGGCACCAGTTCACACAATGGCGATACATGATGAGATCGACACTATATGTTGTAGTAAGCATGTAGCTTAAGCTTGAGGGACCAACCTTCCACAGTGGGAGCAGCATGTGTGGATTGCAACGGATGTGGTCGATGATCACAGATTGAGGAGACTTTCCAATTCATGGAGACATAAGCCTTGATGGTTTGTGTAATGGCAGAGCAGAGGCAAGCAGCATGGGCATCTTTGGATGTTGGAGCTAGCGACACTTTGAGATGTCATATGATGGTGTTGTCGAGGATGATAACCATTTAGAGTGGGGGAGTTTGTCAAGCCCACAAGTTGGGCGTGTCAGGCGGGCGCATTTAATCGACGGGTCGATGGGAATTGGCATGGGTGCACAACAGGTGAGCGACGAGCTGGGTGGTTGAATGGCAAGTTGAGGGCACGTGTGAATGGTGTGATGAGCTAAACAAGCAAAAGAAATGTGCGACGTGAAAGTCATCTTGTGAAAATGACTAAGTGTGTGGAAACTTTTTATGTGGGGCGGTCCCACACATGGGCGATCACACCATGGGCCAATGTGAAGTTGGGATGAGTTGGATGAAATGTTTGGTGAGCTTGGTGAGTCAACACCCCAAACTATGGGCCAACTGCCATATAAGTAAAGCATTGGAATGGTGGAAAAATAATTCAAGGAAGTTTCCAAAGTGTTCATGTGAGCTGGAAGGTGAGCTAACTTAGAGAGGACTAAAATTAGGCAAGGTGTAGGTGGACTCTTGGGCTGAAACATTGAGCCGAGGAAAACATAGAAAATGGAGCCATAGGTCATGTGAAGGCGTGTGAGGGCATCGAGCCGAATGACCGTGCGAGGGTGTTGGGCCTAACGACCGTGCAAGGGCATGTGATGGAGTTGGCATGAACTACCGTGCAAGGGCCTGTGAGGGTGTCATGCCGAACGACTGGGTGAGGGCGTTTGTTTGAACGACCAAGTGAGGTCATGCGAAGGCGTTCAGGTGAGGGCGTGCAAGGATGCCGGGCCAAATGACTGAATAGGGGAACGTTCGGGCGATGTCGTTCGAAGATTTCTGAGTGAAGTCATTCAAAGGCATTCGGGCGAGGGTGTGAAAGGGAGTTAGGCCAAATGAGCGAACTGGTGAAGGCGTGCGAGGGCATCGGGTTGAACTAGCAAATGGGTGAGGGCACCAGGCCGAACGAGTGAATAGGCAACGGAGTGTGAGGGCACTAAGCTGAATGATTGAATAGGCAAGGGCACCTGCTTGAACGAGTTGATGGCATTCATCTAAACAAGTTGAATTTGACTAACTTGCTAAACAATGTGACAGTGAACGAGGTTCGATGGGTGGAAGTATCCTTGGGCACTCTAAATGGTGGTTTGGGCAGTGTGAATGGTGCAGGCTGACTTGCACAATTTGGCTGTTTATATGTGGTGTGGTCTCGCACATGGGAAGGCAGAGGTGAAGTTGGCATAGACAGGTCGACTACACATTCCGTTTCCATGACTATATTAACCGGGCACCCTTGCATGCCCTATCATTTCACCAACTTTCACCTACTACGCCTTTCGTTTTCACGACTAATATAGTCGTGAATGCATGTATTATCATTTCACCGACCACGCCTTCTGTTTCGATGACTATATTAACTGGGCACCCTCGCACTCCCTATTATTTGTAGAGGGTGTGGTAGGGCCTTATGTTTCCATGACTATATTAACTGGGTGCCCTCGCACACCCTATCGTTTCACCTGTTGCACGTTCTGCCCAGACACCTTCGTTCATCATCGCACGACCTACTCGGCATGAACTCATACATGAGTCCTTCAGCTCACCACAAAAATGACCACCCGTGCCCTCGCTTAGGGGCATGACAGTTGGTACCGGCTTGAGTCATGGATGACTCAAGCTCATTTAGGGGTAGTGCGAACAGTGCAGACTGACTTGTACGATTTGGTCGTTTATATGTGGGGTAGTCCCGCACATTGGAAGGAAGAGGTGAAGTTGGGGCAGGAAGGCTGACTACGCCTTCCATTTCCATGACTATATTAACCAGGCGCCCTCACACACTCTATCGTTTCACCTACATTCACCTACTATGCCTTCTGTTTTCATGACTAATATAGTCGTGAATGCACGTACTATCATTTCACCAACTACGCCTTCCGTTTCCATGACTATATTAACTAGGCATCCTCACACACCCTATCATGTGCAGAGGGTGTGGCAGGGCCTTCCGTTTCCACAACTATAGTAATGGGGCACCCTCACATGCCCTATTGTTTCACCCATCGCACGTTCCGCCCAAACTCCTTCGTTCACTATCGCACGACCTACTCGACATGAGCTCATGCACAAGTCGTTCAACTTGCCACCCTAATGACCACCCACACCCTCTCTCACCCTATCATTTCACCTACTTTCACCTACTATGTCTTCTGTTTTCAAAACTAATATAGTCATGAATGCACGTACTATTCTTTCACTGATTACGCCTTCTATTTCCACGACTATATTAACTGGGCACCCTCACACGCCCTATCATGTGTAGAGGGTGCAAAAGGGCTTTCCATTTCCATGACTATATTAACTAGGCACCCTCGCATACCCTATCATTTCACACATTGCACGTTCTACCCAAACGCCTTCGTTCACCGTCGCACAACCTACTTGGCATGAGCTCATGGACAAGTCGTTTAGTTCATCACCTGAATGACCACTCGCGCACGAGGAAAGGAGCGCGGGTGATTTGAGCTGGGTGGACAACCAAATGAAGGAAACGTGAGGGTTGAAGTGAAAAATGCAGAAAAAGTGTTGAAGTGGTCAACTCATAGTGTGAGGCAGTCCTGACTGGGGGTGCCCAATGAGTGAGCCGACGTGTAATGAGTTAAAACAAAAGGCTGAAAGGGAGTTCGGCTGGGCGAGCCAATGCGACTCTACATGGAAACATATTTGTATACTTTGGTGGTATTGGAGAGCCATCAATCATTCAAGAATCCAATGCACAAGCATCCAAGCGTGGAGCGAAAGGTGAAGTGCGAAGAGGTGGTCTAACTGTAGGATGGAGGTGCAAGAAGACACGGGCCACAACACTCACACCGAAATGGTAAAGTGTGAACCGAGTTTAGGTCGGGGGCCTTGCTGGGCGAGCCATGGTGAAGGTCGAACAGCACGGGCGGATGCACACGAGTTTTACTGAACGGACAAGTTTGGCGGAACGAAGGTCGGTTGACACGGTCAAATGGAGGGTGCTGCAGAGTGTCCGGTTGATCATGGTAGGGTACTCGATCGTCTTGGTGCCATCACACACCCTTGCCCATTCACTCGTTCAGCCCGGCGCCCTCACACACCCTCACCTGAATGTGTTCGAACGACCTCGCCTGAATGTTCACCCATTCAGTCGTTCGGCCCGGCACCCTTGCACACCCTCACTCGGCTTCGCCCAAACGCCTTTGAACGACCTTGCATGAATGCCTTCGAATGACCTCATCCTGTCATTTAGACAAACGCCCTCGATCGGTCATTCGGCTCGACGCCCTCGCACACCCTCACATGGTCGTTCGGCCTAACGCCCTCACACGCCCTTGCACGGTCATTTGGCTCGCCGCCCTCGCACGCCTTCCCACAACCTGCGGCTCCATTTTCTGCGTTTTCCTCGACTCAATGTTTCGGCCCAAGAGTGCACCTACACTTTTCCAAATTTCAGTCCTCTCTAAGTTAGCTCACGTGAACACTTGTAAACTTCACTTGAATGATTTTTTCCACCATTCCAATGCTTTACTTATATGATGGTTGGTCCATCGTTTAGGGTGTCGACTCACCCAGCTGACCCACCGTTTCGTCCAACTCGCCCCAACTTCACGTCGATCCATGGTGTGGTTTCCCATGTGCGGGACCGCCCCACATCTAAAATTTCCAACGCCCAACAGTTAGTAATTTTCACAAAATGACTTCACGTCACATGTTTCCTTCATTCGGTCATTCAAAAAAATGCCCTTAGACACCCTTGCTCAGTCGTTTAGCCCGATGCCCTCGCACAGTCGTTCGGACAAATGCCCTCAGATGCCCTTTCCCGTCGTTCACCTGTGCCAACTCCCTTTGACCCGTTCGTTAAACACGCCCATTTGGCACGCCCGACTCGTGGGTTTGACATACTCCCCCACTCCAAATGGTTGTCGTCTTCGACAACACCATCATACATCATCGAAAAGTGTCACTAGCTTCAACATCCAAAGATGCCCATGCTACTTGCCTCTACTCTGCCATTGCACAAACCATAAAGGCTCATGTCTCCATAAATTGGAAATTCTTCTCAATCCATGATCATCAACCACATCCATCGAAATCCCCACATGCTGCTCCCACTGTGGAAGGCTTGTCCCTCCAACTCAAGCTACATGCTTACTACAACATATCGTGTGGACCTCATCATGTATCACCATCATGTGAACTACTTCCATGATACTCCAACGCAATGCTAACACATTTTTGTACACTTCTGGACCCCGTGATTTGAACTAGTCGGGTAGCTAGTCTAACTGCCACGCTCAAACCATAAGAATCAACATCCTCATGCCTTCATTAGTCATTTCTCATAGCCTCCTATCACAACATCAACTCGATCAAGAATCCATATCCATCTAAGTAAGCCATGCCTAGGTCCATGAAGTAGTCTTCATCTCATCTGCAACATGTTGTCCATGATGTTTGGTGTCAATGTGTTGCATGAAATCAGCCACATCTATCCCAACATCATCATCCATATGTGTAAAATCCATCTCCTCAAAATGAAGAGATCCTCTCATACAACCTGACTCTCTATGTACCACATCCAAGTCCATGAAGCAACATCCATCATATCTGTAATATGCCATCCCTCAAGTCTGCCAAAGAAACAAGTATACACCTGTTTCATCTCCCATGTGGTGCCCATGATCATAGACCAATCAGCTCCCATGTATCAAGAGTGGTTAAGTCTCGTCTCAACCCATGCCCAAGTGTTGCCACCAATGCATCATCGTTGTTGTAACCCCATCACTCCAAAGTGTCTCATATTGATCCTCCTCATCAAGTCACTCTGTCAAGCACACCCATACATGTACTCAAAAGTATGCACCCCGTACTACATAAAAGTCCCTGACCTCAACTTCTCAATGCATCAGATCCTCTAAGTCCACCATAATATGAAGTCCCCAGAAGTCACAACTGCATGTCATTATGAGCTGCATGATTCATCTCCAACCAACACCCTATCAAGCATACATGTCTCGACCCAAAAGGTCTTTGTGAGATGCCTTCACTCTCTGTGTAGTAAGAATGCTCCATAGTCTACTCACAATTCCAACCAAGTCCATGGCCTTGTTGTAAAAGAGTGCACAACATCCCCATCGGCTCATAAATAAAACATCCCCATGTCACATCAGAAAATCCACCTGCACAACATCCTTGCCTTGGTACTCCTCATCAGATGCCCATAAGTGACACCTCTACTAGTGCTCCTGCATAATGTCCCTGCATAAGACTTCCATGCTACATGTCTCCAACTCGATGTCCATGACTTAAGTTGCCCATGTTGTCAAGCCAAGTAGACCCGTCACAACAATCAGTCATCCTCATCCAACTCTGCAATCTGGTCTACTGAACTCGGTCATCTAAACCATATTATCATCACATGAGTCTCTCCCTCCATGGCTCCCTCACTAAAGGTTCCACCAAGACTTCCCCTCGGTATCGGCCATGAGAAGTCCAACCAAGTATCAAAAAACTCATGTGTGTGCCCTTCTCTAATCTGTCTATGAGTCATGCTGGGAACTTAGCCAATTTCTTTATATTGCTGAAGCATGACCCATTCCTTCGCAACGATCATCATGTTCCTCCCTTGTCACTAGCATTTTCACCTTCTGCCATAAGGTCACAAACAACCCCAACAAGTCCTACAACATTCAATTTCCCTTGCTTCTCCATACAAGGTATCATCGTAGACATCCATGGTACTATCCTGCATCGCATTGGAAAACTAATTTTGCACTTCCTTGCATATGGCTCATCATCTAAAAGTCTCACTGAAACACAAGTATCAATAGTACTTACTTCACCATGGGGCTCCTCCATGTGAGTATCCTCATCCACCAATGTTTGCAAACTACATGATCCTGGTCCAACTTGATCAATCTCAAGTTCATCCTCCATCGTTGTCATGCCTGCAACATCCTCAAACGTCATGAATTCCTCTTCTTTGTCATTGCAATTTGCGGCTACACCCTACTCCATTGCCCAACCTAGTCAAAGAAGTTCGTCTTCAACATTCCTTTCCAAGACATCAAGCTCATCTCGAAGCCATGGGTTCTCTTCTTTCATCTGCTTCAACCTATATAAGGTCAGCAAGAGCCTCCCTCAGCATTCTTCCAAACTTACCATGTCTTGTTATTCAGCTTGGCCCAAGCACGATGTTTCACCCCTACTAAACTTGTCACGAATTATTACACTTACCTTCTGCAAACTTGAATCACTGTCACGAATTCCAAGTATTCAGCTTTCTTCATCACGTATCAGTACCTTTGATACCAACTTTCACGAAGTGCAGTGGGATCAGCTTTTCTGAAAATCTGATTCTATGAATTAGGCCTCTAATACTAACTGTCACGCCCCTACATTGGCGATACTCTTCCAACCGCACTATAGGAGGTGCAACACAACCGATCACTTTCTTTTTAACAATACTTGTGATCATGGACTACTTCTACTTTCTGTACTTAGTTCATTTTTCAACTTTCCTAAGTATACTTTCATTAATACAACAAAAACTTTCTTACATCATTCATCATTATTATCTTTTAACATATATGCACAATGGATAATAAACAGGGAGGAGCAACTCCCTGAAATATGAGTATGCCCGATAATATCAATACTTCATAAAATATTCAGTTTTACAGTCTTTGCAGTAAATCCCAAGTTTTCTTGGTACAATATCTGTCAAATTGTACAAGTTGGCCTGCACCGTTCACACTGCTCGAAGCACTGTTCAGAGTGCCCAAGGATACTTCTACCTGTCACACCTCGTTCACCATCGCACTATTCAGGACATCGTTCACCCTCAACTCATTCTCCCGAACGCCCTCAACTGGTACAAGCGGATGCCCTCGCACACCCTCACCCGTTTTCTCGTTCAGGTGGATGCCCTCACATGCCCTTGCCTGTTCACTCGTTCGGCCCGGAGCCCTCACATGCCCTCGCCCATTTGCTTGTTCATCCCAGCACCCTCACATGCCCTCTTTTGAATGCCTTCGAATGACTCCACACGAACATTCACCCATTCGGTTGTTCGGCCCGGCGCCCTCATATACCCTTGCTCGACTTCGCCCGAACACCTTCGAATGACCTCGCCTAATCGTTCAGAAAAATGCTATCAGACACCCTCGCTTGGTCGTTTAGACAAATTCCCTCTCCCGGTCATTCGGCTCCATTTTCTGCATTTGACTCGGCTTGATGTTTTGGCACAATAGTCCACCTACACTTTTCCAAATTTCAGTCCTCTCCAAGTTAGCTCACCCTCTAGCTCACATGAACACTTGGAAACTTCATTTGAATGATTTCTGCCACCATTCCAATGTTTTACTTATATGGTAGTTGGTTCATCATTCGAGGCATCAACTTACCCAGCCGACCCACCATTTTGTTCAACTCACCCCAAATTTGTGTCAGCCCATGGTGTGGGAGTCCATGTGTGGGACCACGCCACATATCAACTTTCCAATGCCCAACTCTTAGTCATTTTCACAAGATGACTTCATGTCACATGTTTCCTTCATTCGGTCATTCAGACAAACTTCCTCAGATGCCCTTGCCTGGTTGTTCAACCCAACGCCCTCGCACAGTCATTCGGGCAAACGCCCTCAGATTCCCTCGCCCATCGTTCGCTCGTGCCAACTCTCGTCGACCCATTGGTTAAATGCACCTGTCTGGCATGCCCGACTCATGGGCTTCACATACTCCCCCACTCTAAATCATTATCGTCCTCGACAACACCATCATACGACATCGCAAAGTGTCTCTAGCTCCAACATCCAAAGATGCCCATACTGCTTGCCTCTGCTCTGCCATTGCACAAATCATAAAGGCTCATGTCTCCATAAATATTAAAGTCTTCTCAATCCATGATCATCTACCACATCCATCACAATCCCCACTATGGAAGGCTAGTCCCTCCAACTCATGCTACATGCTTACTGCAACATATCAGGTCGACCTCATCATTTATCGCCATTGTGTGAACTGCTACCATGATACTCCAACATAATGCTAACACATTTTTGTACACTTCTAAACACCATGATTTGAACTAGTTGGGTAGCTAGTCCAACTGTCACACTCAAACCATAAGAATGAACATCCTCATGCCATCATCAGTCGTTTCTCCTAGCATCCCGTCACAACATCAACTTGATCAAGAATCCATATCTATCTAAGTAAGCCATGCCGAGGTCCATGAAGTTGTCTTCATCTCATCTACAACATGATGTCCATGATGTTTGGTGTCAATGTGTTGTATGAAATCAGCCACATATATCCCAACATCATAAACCATATGTGTAAAATCCATCTCCTCAAATTGAAGAGATCCTCTCATAAAACCCAACTCTCGATGTGCCACATCCAGGTCCATGAAGCAACCTCTATCATATCTGTAATGTTCCATCCCTCAATTTTGCTAAAGAAACAAGTATACACCTATCTCGTCTCCCATGTGTTGCCCATGATCATAGACCAATCAAATCCCATGTATCAAAAGTGGTTAAGTCTCAGCTCAACCCATGCCAAAGTGTTGCCACTAAGGCATCATCGTCGTTGTAACTCAATCACTCCAAAGTGTCTCATATCAATCCTCCTCATCAAGTCACTCTTTCAAGCACACCCATACATGTACTCAAAAGTATGCACCCCATACTGCATCAAAGTCCTTGACCTCAGCTTCTTAATGCATCAAGTCCTCTAAGTCCACCATAATATGAAGTCCCACAAAGTCACAACCGCATGTCATCATGAGCTCCATGAGTCATATCCAACCAAAATCATAGCAAGCATACATGTCTGGGCCCAAAAGGTCTCTGCAACATGCCCTAGCTCTCCGCGTAGTAGGAATGCTCCATAGTCTGCTCACAATTCCAACCAAGTCCATGGCCTTGTTGTACTGAGTGCACAACATCCCCTTTGGCTCATAAATAAAACATCCCCATGTCACATTAGCAAATCCACCTGCACAACATCCCTGCCTTAGCACTCGTCATCGGATGCCCATAAATGACACCTCTACAAGTGCTCCTGCATAATGTCCCTGCATAAGATTTCCATGCTCCATGTCTCCAACTCGATGTCCATGACTCAAGTTTCCCATGTTGTGAAGCTAAGTAGACCCATCACAACAATCGGTCATCCTCATCCAAGTCTTCAATCTGGTCTAGTGAACTCAATCACCCAAACCATATCATCATCACATGAGTCTCTCCCTCCATGGCTCCCTCACTGAAGGTTCCACCAAGACTTCCTCTCGGTCTCGGCCATGAGAAGTCCACCCAAGTATCATCATACTCAAGTGTGTTCCCTTCTCCAATCTATCCATGAGTCATGTTGGGAACTTAGCCAATTTCTCCATATGGCTAAAGCATGACCCATTCCTCTGTAATGATCATCATGTTCCTCCCTTGTCATGGGCATTTGTAACTTCTGCCATAAGGTCACAAATAATCGCAACAGGTCCTACAATAGTCAATGGTCCTTGCTTCTCCATACAGGGTCTCATCATAGACATCCATGGTACTATCTTCCATCGCATTGGCAAACTGATTTTGCACTTCCTTGCATATGACCCATCTACCAAAAGTCTCATTGAAACACAAGTATCAGTAGTACTTACTTCACCATGGGGCTCCTCCATGTGAGTATCCTCATCCACCAATGTTTCCAAACTACATGATCCTGGTCCAACATGATCAATTTCAAGTTCATCCTCCATCATTGTCATGCCTGCAACATCCTCAAACGTCATGGATTCCTCTTCTTTGTCATCGCAATTTGTGGCTACACCCTGCTCCATTTCCCAACCAAGTTGAAGAAGTTCGTCTTCAACATTCCTTTCCAAGAATTCAAGTTCATCTCAAATCCGTGGGTTCTCTTATTTCATCCACTTCAACCTGTATAAGGTCAGCAAGAGCCTCCCTCGGCATTCTTCCAAACCTTCCATCAACTTGGCCCAAGCATGATGCTTCACCCTGCTAAACCTATCATGAAGTATTACACTTCCCTTCTACAAATCTAAATCACCTGTCACCAATGCCAAGTATTCAACTTTCTTCATCATGTATCATTAATACCAACTGTCACGAAGTGTAGTGGGATCAACTTCTCTGCAAATCTGATCCTCTGAATCAGGTCTCTGATACCAACTGTGATGCCCCTACACTAGCGGTACTCTTTCAACCACACTATAGGAGGTGCTAAACCACCGATCACTTTCTTTTTAACAATACTTTCGATCATGGACTATGCTTACTTTCTATACTTAGTTCATTTTTCAACATTCCTAAGTATACTTTCATTAACACAGTGGAAACTTTCTTACATCATTCATCATTACTATCTTTTAACATATATGCACAACGGATAATAAACCAGGAGGGGCAACTCCCTGAAATATGAATCTGCCCAATAATATCAATTCTTCCTAAAATATTTAGTTTTACAGTCTTTGTAGGAAACCCAAAGTTTCCTTGGTACAATATCTATCAAATCGTGCAAGTTAGCCTACACCGTTCACACTACCCAAACCACCGTTCACCGTTCGGAGTGCCCAAGGATACTTCTGCCCATCGCACCTCGTTCACTGTAGCACCATTCATCACGTCGTTCACGCTTGGCTCGTTCAGCTGAGAACCCTCAGCTCATTCAAGTGGATGCCCTTGCACGCCCTCGCCTGTTCGCTCGTTCGACCCAGTTCCCTTATATGCCCTCACCTGAATGCCTTCGAACGACTTTGCTCGAACGTTCACCCATTCGGTCGTTCAGCCTGATGCCCTCGCACACCCTCGCCCGACTTCACCCAAACACCTTCGAACAACCTTGCCTGGTTGTTCAGACAAACACCCTCAAACGCCCTTTCTTGGTCATTCGGCTCGATGGGCTCGAATAGTCGTTTGGCCTGACACCCTCACACGATCATTCGACTCGATGCCCTCGCACGCCTTCGCATGACCTGTGGCTCCGTTTTCTACGTTTGCCTGAACTCAGTGTTTCAGCCCAAGAGTCTGCCTACACTTTGCCAAATTTTACTCCTCTCCAAGTTACCTCACCCTCCATCTCACATGAACACTTGGAAACCTCACTTGAATGATTTTTTCCACCATTCCCATGCTTTACTTATATGGTGGTTGGTCCATCATTCGGGGCGTTGACTCACCCAGCTGACCCATTGTTTCATCCAACTCACCCCAACCTCGCATTGGCCCATGGTGTGGGCATCCATGTGCAGGATCACCCCACATATAAACTTTCCAATGCCCAACACTTGGTCATTTTCACAAGATGACTTCACTTAGGGGCATGACAGTTGGTATTAGAGCCCCTACCTGAACAGTTTGTATGTTCATGAGTAGGGGCTCGTGTGGACGAAAAATCTTTTCATGAGCTAGTGTAGGGGCGTGATAGTTGGTATCAGAGCTTGATTCAGGTGAACTAGGCTGATACGTGATGAAGTGATTCGAGTTAAGGAAAATCTGAAAGGTGATTCAGATTTGCAGGTAATTTTAGTTGAAGTTTCAGGGTTGAAGGCTGATGGCTGTTTAAAGTAAAGCAGGTAATGTTTACTTGTCGAACAAGATGGAGATGGTCAAAGGGGCATTTCAATGGCTGAAAAGCATGGGTGATTATTGGAAATAACGATTGCAAAAAAGCTATAGACCATTGATGTAGATAGGGAGTGACATAGCAGAATTGCAAGGATACTTGAATAATCTTCATGTGGAAGCTGGTGAGCCCAATAAAATTGATGAAGAGATCAAGTAGAAGGATCTTAGACTTCAAGAACTCTTGGATGAGAGAGTTCAACTAAGGGAGAAAAGTGCAATGGCAGAGGTCAAAGTCAAGCAGATTGAGGATGCATTGAAGAGGGACTGTCTTGATAGAAATACCATTGTGATAGAGCAAGAAGAGCTTGATTACATTGACAGACTTGGGGACTACTACTGAAACAATCAAGAAGATATTCGGAAGCTTAGTTCGATGCAAATGGAGGAAGTCAATGGGCACTTGGTTGGTACACTTGAACATAATGTGATGGAGGATAAGCTTGAACGAAGTCAAGCTGAACCAGGATCGAATTGCTTAGATGATCCAATCAAGGAGGTGAAGTACCTTAAGAAAGAATTCAGGTCGAAGCATAAGTCAATGGACTCTTTTGAGGTTGAATTATTGAAAAAGGTTGTTGATGTAAGGTGCAAGATCAAGCTGAAAGAGTATGGTAATTCCTTGAAGTTGATTTTTTTACAGTTGACCGTGTATGGCAAGAGATTTGCAGCTTTGGTAGACACGAGAGCTACTCATAGTTTCCTGAGTAGGAAGGCAGCAAAGCCTTTTGGAAAAAATCTAAGATGAAAAGAGAATGGAGTGCTTTCAAAGTAGTCAACACTACCATGAAAGTTGTTACTAGTTTGATGGAGAACACTCAGGTGAGAGTGGTCTCGTGGTGTGGAAAGTTGGACTTGAGGATCGTGGACTTGGATGATAATTCTATGGTGCTGGGGCAAGATTTCCTAAGGCTTGCACAAGCCATACCAGTGGTGGACTGGGACATGCTCTTGATCACAGCTGAAGGCAGAACCATGTTGGTTCCGATGAATAGGAGGAGTTGCTTGGGGCATAGACCAAGGATGGCTTCTATGAATTTGTATCCCAAAGATCCAAATGTGAAGCATGAGGATGTGGAGCAAATAGGACATGGGAGTATGACTCAAACAACAAAGGAAGAGAAGTTAGTTGACTTCATTGCAAGAGCAAAGAAGAAAGAAGGAAGTGGGATATCGATCTCACGAATCCTGAAGCACTTGGTAGGAGCATCTTCTACTAGAGATCTTCATGATGGAGTTGCAGATGAAGGAAGTTCAAGCACTTATTCAGTGTTAGTGGTTGGGGAGGATTATGTAGGTAGAGATCTGGTTGGCATAGTGGAGTTTTGCAGGTATGCCATGGGCATATATGACTTTTAGTTGACAAAATACAAGCTTGGGAAGCTTGGGTGTACATGTGAAGAGGTTGAAGTTGTGCATAGATACTTGAGGATACAGTACCAATCTGATACATGGGTGGATGAGAGTAAGGGAGGAAACTTCTTAGCCCTCCTTTCTCGATAAACAACCTTGGAGATGGGTTGGTGCAGGGGCCTTGGTTGGAAGTGGTTGCATCACCTTGAGAAGGGGCCTTGGAGGAGGCTTCTTTATGGTTGACAAGTGAATCATGCAGGAATGAATGCAACTACGTGGTAGCACATTTGCATTAGCATCATGACATGTTGTAGATGGGATGGAGATACCATGGACCTGAGCATGGCTTTTGAGTAGATTCTTGATCGAGTTTGAGTTGTGATGGGATGTTGAAGAAACAACCAATGGTGGCATGGAGAAGGTACATTCTCATGGGTCGAGTGTTATGGTTGGATTAGCTACCCAGTCAGTTCGATGACATGGGGGCATGCAGTGCACTGGGTTTGTGTCAGATAGATGTCTTGGTTTTGACTAAGATGTTGTGTTGGCTAGAGTATTATGTAGAGAAGTTCACATGGTGGAATGGCACATGATGGAGACTATCGTGTTATATATGTTGCAGGGATGTTTGCAATATATAGACTAGTTGAAGTTATGGATAAAGAAGATGACTATTCATGGGAGTATGGATATCTTGGTGACATATGGTGGCTGGGGTGAAAGGGATTGTTGAGGATGACAATGACTTCTGGTGGAGGGGGATGTGAGGACCTCAGGTTGTGGACGAGTTCGGCGAGAGTGCATGACAAATGGAGTGTGGGCAAGATGAGTAGGAAAGACAACCGAATGAAGGAAACATGAGGGTCAAAGTGAAAAATGTGGCTAAGTGTTGAAGCGGTCGACTTATAGTGTGAGGCAGTCTCGAGTGGGGGCGCCCAATGGGTGATATGACGTGCGATGAGTTAAAACAAAAGGTTGAATGAGAGGTCGGTTGGGCGAGCTAACGTGACACTCCATGGCAGTGTATGTGCATAAGTTGGTGGTGTTGGAGAGCAATCAGTCATTCAAGAATCCAATGCACAAGCATTCAATGTGGAGCAAAAGGTGATGTGTGAAGAGGTGGTCTGAATGCAGGGTGGAGGTGTAGGCAGACACAGGCCGTAGCACTCATGCCAAAATGGTGAAGTGTGAACTGAGTACAGGTCAAGGGTGTGACTGGGTGAGCCAAGGTGTAGGTTAGACAACATGGGCGGATGGACATGAATTTTACTGAATGGACAAGTTCGGTGGAACGAAGGTCGGTTGACATGGTCAAAAACAGGGCACAACAGGGCATTCGATTGAACATTGAGTGGGGGCACAGTATGGTGTCTGGATGAACGATGAGTCAAATGGAGGGTGCAATAGGGCATCCGGTTGAATGGGTGGTTGAACATCAAGTGAGGGTGTGGCAAGGCGTCCGGGTGAATGGCGAGTTGGCTGCCCAACCGACGTGCGAAGTTAGAAGGTAAGCGAGGGCGCGGGTGGTCATTTGGGCAAAGATATAAAAGAATCATGCACAAGCTCATGCTGAGTAGGTCATGCGATGGTGAACAAAGGCATTTGGTTAGAACGTACGACGAGTGGAACAATAGGGCGTGCGAGGGTGCCCAGTTAAACAAGTGTTCGGTGAAAACATGGAGTTTCCCAAGGGCGTGCGAAGGTGTCGAGTGAACGAGACGTGTGAACACCGGTTGAGGAATGGGTAAATGTGTTCAGATGAACATGCGGGAAAATGACGAGTTGGTTGACGAGTCGTTCGGACGACTGGGTGGACGCTCCCGACCTGACGAGATAAGGTGAACGAGGTGCAGATTGTGAAAAATACTCTAAGTTTAAATTCTGGGGTTTATCCAGAGATTGTAAACTAAGATATTATATTGTGGGCAAGCTCATTACAAGGAGTTTCCCCTCCCATTTATACTATTTTCCATTTCATGTTAATGCTGATTCATGGTTATGAATATTTAAAGAAGGTTTCCATTGTGTTATAATGAATGAATGTACTTGGTGAAATTGAAAAATAAAGTAAGTATAGAAAGTAGGCATAGTCCACGATCATTAGTATTGTTAAAAAAAAAATGGTTGATGGTGCCTCACCTCCTATTGTGCGGTTGGAAGAGTACCACCAGTGCAGGTCAATGATTTAATTTGGTATATTGTCGGTACTCTTTGAACCGCACCATAGTAGGTGCAGCACCACCGACCACATTCTTTCTAACAATACTTGTAATCATGGACTACACCTACTTTCTATACTTAGTTTATTTTTCAACTTTCCTAAGTATACTTCATTAACACAACGAAAAATTTCTTATATCATTCATCATTATTATCTTTTACACATATCCACAATAGATAATAAACCGAGAGGGGAAACTCCCTGTAATATGAGTCTACCCGATAATATCAATACTTCATAAAATATTCAGTTTTACAGTCTTTGTAGCAAACCCCAAGTTTCCATGGTACAATATCTGCCAAATCATGCAAGTCCGTCTACACCGTTCGCATTGCCCAAACCACTGTTCGGAGTGACTAAGGATACTTTCGCCCGTCGCACCTTGTTCACCATCGCACTTGTTCAGCACGTTCTTCACCCTCAGCTCATTCAGCCGGGCACCCTAGCATGCCCTCACCTGTTTGCTTGTTTGGCCCAGTGCCCTCACATGCCCTCGCTCGTTCGGACCGGTGCCCTCACACGCCTTCGCTCGAACACCTTCAAACAACTTCACCTAAACATTCAACCTTTCGGTCGTTCGGCCTAGTGCGCTCACATGCCCTCGCCCACATGCCTTCGCATGACCTTGCCCGGTCATTCAAACAAATGGCCTCGGACATCCTTGCATGGTCGTTCGACCCAATTCCCTTGCACACCCTCGCATGGTCATTTAGCCCGATGCCCTCGCATGCCTTTGCACAGTCATTTGGCTTCATGCTCTCACACGTTCACTTTCACCGAGCACCCAACCAAACAACCTTGTTCACCCTATCGTTCCATCGCACGACCTTCATTCACCATTGCACGATCGTTCACACGAGCTCATGCATGGGTCGTTCAGCTTGCCAGCTGAACGAATATCCACGCCCTCGCTCACCCTCTCCCACTTGCATGCCGATCGAGCACCTCAACTTGTTGTTCACCTAGATGCCCTGCCGCACCCTCTGTTCGACAGTGCCAACCGCCCATTTATCATTTGACAGACCCATTGTTCAGCTCACTTGAACGACCTGCACACCCATCGTTCACACTGTCTCGTTTGTTTTTCTTGGATCGCCTGCACTCCTCTGTCATGTGCCCGTGCCAACTCTTGTCAGCCTATCAATTAAACGTGACCACCCGACATGCCTGACTCATGGGCTTGACATACTCCCCCTCTCTAAACAGTTGTTGTCCTCGACAACACCATCATAGCACATCGCAAAGTGCCACTAGCCCCAACATCTAAAGATGCCCATGCTACTTGCATATGCTCTGCCATCACACAAACCATAAAGGCTCATGTCTCCATAAATCGGAAAGTCTCCTCAGTCCATGATCGTCAACCACATCCATCACAATCCCCACATGTTGCTCCCACTATGGAAGGCTCTTCACTACAACTCAAGCTACATGCTTACTGGAACATATCGTGTTGACTTCATCATGTATTGCCATCGTGTGAACTATTGCCATGATACTCCAACACAATGTTAACACATCATAGTACACTGTTGACCCCCATGATTCGCACTCTTCAGGTGATCATTCCAACTGTCACACTCAAATCATAAGAATGCACATTCTTATGCCATCATCAGTCTTTTCTCCTAGCTCCCTGTCACAACATCAACTCGATCAGGAATCCATCTCCATCTAAGTAAGCCATGCTCAGGTTCATGAAGTAGTCTTCATCTCATCTAGAACATGCTGCCCATGATGTTTTGGTATCAACATGCTGCATGAAATCAACCACATCTATCCCAACATCATCATCCATATGTGTAAAATCCACCTCCTCAAAGTGAAGAGATCCTCTCATCAATCCTGACTCTTGATGTGCCACATCCAGGTCCATGAAGCAACCTCCATCATATTTGTAATGTGTCAACCCTCAAGCCTGCCATAGGAACAAGTATACATCCATCTCATCATCCATGTGTTTCCCATGATCATAGACCAATCAACTCCAATGTGTAAAAAGTGGTTAAGTCTTGGATCAACCCATGTCCAAGTGTTGCCACTAAGGCATCACCATTGTTGTAACTCCATCACTCCAAATCCACCACAATATGAAGTCCCTAAAAGTCACAACCTCATGTCATCATGAGTTCCATGAGTCATCTCCAACCAACACCCTAGTAATCATACATGTCTCGGCCCAAAGGTCTCTACAAGATGCCTCAACTCTCCATGTAGTATGAATGCTCCATAGTCTGCTCATAAATCCAACCCATCCATGGCGTTGCTGTACAAGAGTGCACAATATCTCCTTCGACTCATAAGTAAAACATCCCCATGTCACATCAACAAATCCACCTGCACAACAACCCTGTCTTGTCACTCCTCATTGGATGCCCATAAGTGACACCTCTACAAGTGCTCCTACATAATGTTTCTGCATAAGATTGCCATGCTGCATGTCTCCAACTTGATGTCCATGACTCAAGTTTCCCATGTTGTCCAAGCAAGTAGACCCATCACAACAATCGGTCATCCTCATGCAAGTCTACAATCTAGTTTAGTGAACTCAGTCACCCAAACCATATCATCATCACATGAGTCTCTTCCACCATGGCTCCCCCACTGAAGGTTTCACCAAGACTTCGTCTTGGTCTGGACCATGAGAAGTCCATCCAAGTATCATCATACTCAAGTGTGGTCCCTTCCCCAATTTGTCCATGAGTCATGCCGGGTACTTAGCTAATTTTCCATATGGCTAAAGCATGACCCAATCCTCCACAATGATCATCACATTCCTCCCTTGTCACGGGCATTTTCACCTTCTACCATAAGGTCACAAATGACCCCAACAAGTTTTGCAACAACCAATGATCCTTTCCTCTTCATACAAGGTCTCATCATAGACATCCATGCTACGATCCTCCATCGTATTAGCAAGCTGATCCATCATATTAGCAAGCTGATTTTGCACTTCCTTGCATATGGCCCATCTTGCAAAAGCTCAACTGGAACACAAGTATTAGTACTTACTTCATCAAGAGGATCCTCCATGTGAGTATCCTCATCCACCAATGTTTGCAAACTACATGATCCTGGTCCAACTTGAACAATTTCAAGTTTATCCTCCATCGTTGTCACATCTGCAACATCCTCAACCATCACGGCTTCCTCTTCCTTATCATCACAATCTACAACTTTCTTCTTGTCATGAATGAAAGCTATGAACTACTTTTTCTCAAGATTTAGCCATTCTAGCTTCTTTCGATTCAAGTTCTGCCTTATCTTCAACTCCTTGAGTTCTGCATCAAACAAGTCCACTTTCCCTACAAGTCGATAGGCTTCATCCCTATTCATGTAATAGATCCCTTCCTTGACCAAAGCACAAAGAGCATCCCTCATTTTGAACAAGTCGTTGCTCCATTCTACAATTCTTTGTTCCAAAACAGTTGATTCTTCAAGTAGACTTCCTTCAAATTGACTTGGCCTTGACGTGTGCCCCTGCCATTCTTCGAAGGCCATAATCCCTACAAAACCCATTTTTTGCAAAATGGACATCTTCCTCGATTCTTTGATTCACCAAAACCCACAGATTCCAGAGCTTTGATACCACCTGTCACGAAGTGCAGTGGGTTCAAATTTTCTACAAGTCTAATTCTCTTAATCAGGGCTCTGATACCAACTACCATGAAGTGTAGTGGGATCAACCTTTCTGCAAATCCAATTCTCTAAATCAGGGCTCTGATACCAACTAAAAGGTATTAGAGCTCACGACAGATATCAAAGCCCCTACACTAGCTTGACATACTTGGCAAGAGGTTCATGTCTACCTAGTTGGACATCATGGACAACTTGAGTCATGGACATCGAGTTGGAGACATGGAGCATGGTAGGCTTATGCAGAGACATTATGCAGGAGCACTTGTAGAGGTGTCATTTATGGGCATCCAGTGAGGAGTGCCAAGGCAGGGATGTTGTGCAGGTGGATTTTTTGACATGACATGGAGATGTTTTATTTATGAGCTGATGGGATGTTGTGCACTCTTATACAACAAGGCCATGGACTTGGTTGGATTTGTGAGCAGACTATGGGGCATTCCTACCACATTGAGAGTAGAGGCATATTGTAGAGAGACCTTTGGGTTAGGACATGTATGCTTGCTGGGCTATTGATTAGAGATGATTCATGAAGCTCATGATGACATGAGGTTGCGACTTTGGGGACTTCATATTATGGTGGACTTAGAGCATCTGATGCATTGAGAAGCTGAGGTCAGGGACTTTGATGCAGTACGGGATGCATACTTTTGAGTACATGTATGGGTGTTCTTGAAAGAGTGACTTGATGAGGAGGATCAATATGAGACACTTTGGAGTGATAGAGTTGTAGCGATGATGATGCATTGGTGGCAACACTTGGGCATGGGTTGAGCTGAGACTAACCACTTTTTACACATGGATGAGCGAGATAGGTGTATACTTGTTTCTATGGCAGACTTGAGAGATGGCACATTACAGATATGATGAAGGGTACTTCATGGACCTGGATGGGGCACATCGAAAGTCGATTTGATGAGAGGATCTCTTCATTTTGAGGAGATGGATTTTTCACAGATGGATGATGATGTTGGATGGATGTGAATGATTTCATGTAGCACAGTGATACCAAACATCATGGACAACATGTTACTGATGAGATGAAGACTACTTCATGGACCTAGACATGGCTTATATTTATATGGAAATGGATTCTTGATCGAGTTGGTGTTGTGACAGGATTCTGAGAAATGATTGATGATGGCATAAGAATGTGCATTCTCATGGTTTGAGCGTGACAGTTGGATTAGCTACCCAACTAGTTCAAGTCATGGGGGTTGACGATGTGCAGAGATTTGTTAACATTATGTTGGAGTATCATGGAAGTAGTTTACACGATGACGACACATGATGGAATCAACACTGTGGTTGATGATCATGGATTAAGGAGACTTTCTGATTTATGGAGGACATACTAGTGGTTTATATGCCATTGGTATGGATATCTTGGTGGCAGATGGTTGTTGGGATGAGAGTTTGTCGAGGACAACAATGACTTTAAGTGGAGGAGATTGTAACATCCACGAGTTGTGGCATGTTTCAGTTGGACTGCATGAGGGGTGGAGTGCGGACGAGCTGGGAGAAATAGCTTAGCACGGTGGAGAAAACGTGAGGCCATTTGCGAAATTGGCTGTGTTATGAAGGACGGAGGTTTATAGAGTTAGGTAGTCCCAGGTGGGACACCCAATGGTTAAGTAAACATACAAACAAGTATGAAACGATAGTTGAATGGGAGGTCAGTTGGGCTGGCTGACATGCCTCTCCATGGCAGCAAAGTATATAAGTAGGATGGCATTGGCAAGCCATTCTATCATCCAACGAACAAGCACAATAAAGCGTTCAAGCATGGAGTGGAGAGGAAGTATGAGGTGGTGTTCTAAAACACAAGGTGAAGGTGCAGGTGGACGAAGGCCATAGCACCCAATCCTGAATGATAAGTGTGAGCCAAGGTGCAAGTTGAGGGCGTGGTTGATCGAGTTAGGGTGCAGGTTGCGCGGTACAGGTGAATGCACATGGGAGGACGAGTTTTACTTAACATATGAGTTTGGCAGAACGAAGGTTGGTTGACACGATCAAACGAAGGGTGTAGTAGGCTATCTGATTGGACGTCATACGAGGACGTGGTAGGGCATCCAGGTGGACGACGAGGCGAATGGAGGGCGTAGCAGGGAATCTGCTTGAATGCGTGGTTGAACATTGGGAGAGGGTAGGGCAGGGTGTCCAGGTGAACGGCGGGTTGGATGCCCGACTAGCGTGCGAAGTGCAAAGGAAAGCAAGGGTGCGGGTGGTCATTCGGGTGGTAAGTTGAATGACTCATGCACGAGCTCGTGCTGAGCAGGTCATGCGATGGTGAATGAAGGTGTTCAGGCAGAACATGTGACGGGTGCAATGATAGGGTGTGCGAGGGCGCCCGGTTAAACGAACATTCGGTGGAAACGTCAAAGTTGCCCAAGGGCATGTGAAGGTGCCAGGTGAACGATACGTGTGAGCGTCGGTTGGTTGGTGAACGAGCTGAAGGATGGTTCAAGGGACTTTGCCCAGTGGTTGGGCAAGGCTACATGACAGGTGCAGGAAATGAATTTGTATAAGTGTAAAGGTGAAATTTTGGGTTTCCCTTGGATGTAAGCTTATATTTTATTCTGAATATTAACAATATTGATACGGGCAGACTCATAATTGTAGGGAATTGCCTCTCCCATGATAATCCATTGTGTACTTGAATGGTAATGATGTTAATATGATAAATGGTATAATGAAAGATAGGCTTAGATGTTGAAAAATAAACAAAGTATAGAAAATAGGTGTAGTCTAGAATCGTTAGTATTGTTAAAAAGAAAAGGTTGGTGGTGCCGCACCTTCTATAGTGTGGTTGGAAGAGTACTGCCAGTGCCATTCATGACTCAAGTTGGTACCAACTGTCACGCCCCTACATGCTACCTAATTCAGCTCCTCACCCGATGTTCATGTTCACCAAGTACATTCATTCATTATAACACAGTAGAAACCTTCTTTAAACATTCATAACCATGAATCCTCATTAACATGAAATGCACAACAGTATAAATGGGAGGGGCAACTCCCTGCAATGTGTTTTCCCACAATATAATATCTTAGTTTACAACCTCTAGATAAACCCTAGAATTTACGCTTAGAATATTTTTCACAATTGACACCTCATTCAACTTAGCTTGTCAGGTCGAGCGCGTCCACCTAGTCACTCGAATGACCCGTTGACCAACTCGTCATTTGCCCACACATTCACCCAAATGCGTTCAACCGTTCACCAACTGGCATTCACACGTCTCGTTCACTCGATGCCTTCACACGCCCTCTGGAAACTCCACGTTTCTAGAGAACACTTGTTTAACCGAGCGCCCTCGCATGGCCTATCGTTTCAGTCGTTGCACATTCTGCCCATATGTCTTTGTTCACCATCGCATGACCTACTCGGCACGAGCTCGTGCACGAGTCATTCAGCTCGTCACTCGAACAACCACTTGCAGCCTCACTTTCCTTCGCACTTCACATGCCAGTTGGGCAGCCAACCCATTGTTCACCCGAACACCCTACCATGCCCTCACCCGACGTTCAAAAACCTGTTCAACCAGACGCCCTGATGCACTCTCTGTTTGACTCGTCGTTTAGCCAAACGCCCTATTGCGCGCTCGCCCGACGTTCAACCGGACGCCCTACCGAGCTCCCCCTCACTCCTTTCTTTGTGCGCTCTCTCCGAACTCGTCCACAGCCTCAGATCCTCACATCCTCCTCCACTAGAAGTCATTGTCGTCGTCAACAATCCCTTTCACCCTAGCAACCATCTGTCACCACGATATCCATAACAATGCCATATAATCCAACAGTATGCGCCCCATGAACAGTCATCTTCTTGATCCATAAATTCAACCAGTCTATATATTGCAAACGTCCCTACAACATATATAATACGATAGTCTCCATCATGTGTTGTTCCACCATGTGAACTTCTCTGCATAATACTCCAACCAACACAACATCTCAATCAAAACCAAGACATCTATCTAGCACAAACCTAGTGCACTGCATGCCCCCATGTCATCGAATTGATTGGGTAGCTAATCCAACCATAACGCTCAACCCATGGGAATGCACCTTCTCCATGCCACCATAAGTTGTTTGTTCAGCATCTTGTCACAACTCAAACTCGATCAAGAATCTGCTCAAAAGCCATGCTCAGGTCCATGGTATCTCCATCCCATTTGCAACATGTCATGATGCTAATGCCAATGTGCTACCATGTAGTCGCATTCATTCCTGCATCATTCACCTGTCAATCATAAATAAGCCTCATCGAAGGCCCCTTGTCAAGGTGATGCAACCCCTTCCAACCAAGGTCGTTGCACTGTTATGAAACCAGCTCACAAAAAGATAGAAAAGATAGATCAACGCCTTAGAATTCAACCTCTTCGAGGGGGCAACCTCCTTTACATTACATAAATGAATGATTCTTTGATGATTAAAATGACAAAACCTCCTTTATATATATAGGAGTCTAAGGTGTCACAATATAACCCATCCGACCTAACAATAATAATATAAAGGCACAAAAATAACAATAGAGGGATTCTATGGGGCACAGTAATAACAATATGAGGACAATAGGGGCACAACAATATTAATAAGGGATACAAATACAATAGTAATGGGGTAATCACTAGTATTATAGGGACCTAACATGCCCCTTTCCTTCAAAAAAGTGTTGACCTCAACGCTTGAGTAGTTCTAGATGCTTCTGTATGAAATTCTCATTCTCCCATGTGGAATCTTCATTGGATAAGTTCTTCCACATGATGAGATACTTTGAAATTGATCGATTTTGTAGTTGTCGAGTTCTTGTTTCTATGACTACTTCCGGTTCCAATATAATTTTTTCTTCCTCATCAAGTTCTGGAAATACTGTTTGAACTGGGAGCTTTTCACCTATAACCTTCTTTAAACGTGAAACATGGAAAATTGGGTGCACTCGAGAAGCTGCAGGAAGCTCCAATGTGTATGCCATAGTACCAATTTTTTGCAACACCTTGTACGGACCATAATACTTTGGTGATAATTTATTATCCTTCTTAGCTTACTTGAGGGACATTTGTTTATATGGTTGTAGCCGTAGGAATACCCAATCACCTACATCAAAACTT
>APFE031682588.1:0-33208 GCA_000404065.3 Pinus taeda | reverse complement strand
TTCCATGTGTCTCTTCAAATCTATCTTCAAATCATCCATCTTAGCTTCCACACCCTTTATCTTAGATTCCACGCCATTTATCTTAGCTTTTGTTAGCTTTTGTGAGAGTGACCTTTGTTGCACTTGGTCTTGTAATTTTGATATATCATGTAGCATTTCTTTGTCCTCTTCATGAGTCATGCTAGAGCTTTCAGGTTTCTTACTAGGTGTTTGCATTTTCTTTCCTTGGGGCATCAGTTACCGATAATAATGCTCTACTATGCCCTTTGAATTCCTTCAAAATAATTTTTCAAACCAAGCTTAAGAAAAATTTTAAAAAAATATACACACCTTTTTTCACTTTCTAGGTGCTCAATATTGCCTCTGATGTGTCTCTATAATTTCAAGTCATCTAGTTCTGAAATTGTGACCTACAGTAGCCCTCTATGTCCTGTTTCCAATGCCACCAGTCTAATCCAAATTGGATTCTCCAAGGAAGAGTTATGCCAAATCTCCCACAGTGACCTGATTGTAGACTAGTTCAGTAGAGCAAAATTGTACAACATGCCACGTGTCCCTATTTTGACCTTTGGCTCCGAAAATATATACAAGAAATTATAGTCCGTCCTCTTTCTATACCTTCTTACGAAACTTCAATCCGATTCTTAGAGAGAAAGTTATGGCGATTTTCCCCAGGTCACCTGTTTGGAATGTAATTTAGGAGTCTGCAAAAATACCAACTTCCTTAGATCATATCTCCGCAAATCTAGCGCGAAAAGCTCTGAAATTTGGACCCAAGGTTCAGTGCGATTTTTTCTCAAATGTGTTTTTATTTTTTTACTTCTGAAATGTTGTAGAAAAAAAGTTATAGTGAAAATGCCACGATGACCTAGTTGGAGCAGTGAGACCCTATAATCCAAAGCTCTGATACCAAATGTTATGAAACCAGCTCACAAAAAGATAGAAAAGATAGATCAACGCCTTAGAATTCAACCTCTTCAAGGGGGAAACCTCCTTTACCTTACACAAATGAATGATTCTTTGATGATTGAAATGAAAAAACCTCCTTTCTATATATAGGAGTCTAAGGAGTCACAATATAACCTAGTCGACCTAACAATAATAATATAAAGGCACAAAAATAACAATAGAGGGATTCTATGGGGCACAGTAATAATAATATGGGGACAATAGGGGAAAAACAATATTAATAAGGGATACAAATACAATAGTAATGGGGTAATCACTAGTATTATAGGGACCTAACATGCACCAACCCATCTCCAAGGTTGTCTATCAAGAAAGGAGGGCTAGGAAGTTTCCTCCCTAACTTTCATCCACCCAGGTATCAGATTGGTATTGCATCCTCAAGTATCTGTGCACAGCCTCAACCTCCTCATATGTACACCCAAGCTTCCTAAGCTTGTCTTTCATCAACTTAAAGTCATATATGCCCATAGCATACCTACAAAACTCCACTATGCCAGACAGATCTTTACCTGCATAATCCTCCCCAACCACTACCACTGAAGAAGTACTCAGACTTCATCTGCAACTCCATCGTGAAGATATCTGGTAGAAGATGCTCCTGCCAAGTGCTTCAGGATTCGTGAGATCGATCTCCCACTTCCTTCTTTCTTCTTTGCTCTTGAAATGAAGTCAACTAACTTCTCTTCCTTCGTTGTTTGGGTCATACTCCAAAATCCTCTTTACTCCACATCCTCATGCTTCACATTTGGATCATTAGAATACAAAGTCATAAAAGCCATCCTTGGTCTATACCCCAAGGAACTCCTTCTATTCATTGGAACCAACATGGTTCTCACTTTAGCTGTGATCAAGAGAATGTCCCAGTTCACCATTGGTATGGCTTGTGCATGTCTCAGAAAATCTTGCCCTAGCACCATAGAATGATCATCCAAGTCCATGATCCTCAAGTCTAACTTTCCAAACCACGAGCCCACTCTCACCTGAGTGTTCTCCATCATATTAGTAACAACTTTCATGGTAGAGTTGATTACTTTGAAAGCACTCCACTCTCTCTTCATCTTAGCTTTCTTTCCAAAGACTTTGCTGCCTTCCTACTCAGGAAACTATGAGTAGCTCCTCTGTCTACCAAAGCTGCAAATATCTTGCCATACACGATGATCCGAATTGGATCCATAAAGAATGATTAACAGAGCCATGGCTGTACCAGGTCAGGACAAACATCAAATAATTTAAAACAATGATCAAAAACACCTCTAAACTAGTGGCAGTGGTAGCCAGCGTGGAACGACGAGGACCTTGGTCAAAACACGCTAACCGAGGCCCATGGAGACTCTACGGGAGGCGAAATTAGCCCGTGGGAGGCCCAAATTAGGAAATAGAGGGAGTTTTTTATGTGTGATTAGAAAAACTTAGAAATGGAGAAGCCCAAGCACTCGGCCGCGTGGGAGCCAAGAAAACCATGGGACAAAAGTTTAAGCGCTAAAGGTGGGACCCGCTCCAAAACCGACGGTATTGATCGGAGGCATCCATGGGTAATAAACAGTTTTGGTGAAAGAGGAGCAATTCCACTTAGCACCCGATGTGTGGTAAGCAGAGGAGAGAATACCGCCACTCATCGCTTGCTAATAGTCGAGCTAGCCAACCACATGGGACGAGCGAATGGCATAAGATCTAGGGGCTCCAGATCTAACAGCTGAGATCACACCAGATGGAGAAAACAAAACTGATGGAGGGTTAAGCCACAATTTAGAAGAACTTGAGATCAGCTTTGACCGCCAAAGTGGCAGAAGACTCATTCCACGACGTAACCGAAGAATTGAACTGACGAAGCTGGCTCGCGCAGTTCGCAGGAGGACAAGTGGCCATCCCTGAGAGCCTGATGATGGCACTGAAACAGTGAATTCCAAGCACAGCTGCAAGCAGGTAATCCAACGGAGGCAGAAGAGGAAGCGAACCGCCATGAGCTCAAATGGATTTAAAGCCATGTAAAGACCAGACAAAGGAGAAGAGTCAGGAACCAAAAGACGGAACACCGAAGATAGAAGATAGAGAAGAGAAGAACCAGTAAGGTAAAAAGTAGAAAGAGGACAGAGGGCCGAGCTGCCCGAAGGCAGTTTCAAGCACCAGAGAGCTTGAGAGACTCAAGCCATCCCTGAGAGGATCCATTAGACTAGAGAGGTCAAAGAGCTGGCAAGGAAAGAATTCTGTGTACTCTAGTGGCTTGGGGAGTCCAAGAACCACCCTGCCAAGCCAATCTGTTTCGGGAGACTCATATTGAGTTCCTTCATTGTAATTCTCTACTTCAAGATGCAATAAAAGAAGGCCACCACTAAGAGTTGGACCGGAGATGTAGCCCTGGGGGATAGGGTGAACTCCTTATTAATTTCTTGTGCTCTTGTATTTGCTTACTGTATTTCTCTGTTGTTTTTCCATTTCCAGTGTCTATGTATTTGCAATATGATCAATTTGTTGCCTAAATAACATAGGCACACACACCAGCACATGAGTCTGTAATACCTTCATTTAATAAATCTTTAACTGCGGTCACTCATAGGGTGATTATCAGATCAAGTGGTATCAGAGCTCTAGGCTATAAGGTTAGACAAGCTTGTGTTGGCTTAGCTGTTGAATGCTCACTAGATCAAAGCTCAAATTAGGAGAAGGAGAGTTGGTCAAAACTAATCTTGAAATTGGGATAGTCTATCCTCAGAAGACAATGTCAGAGGAAGGTTTTGTGGGGCTAGACCCTCAATTCATAGAAATTTTCCTAGATATAAAGTTTATGGTAGAATAAATGTATAGGGACTTTAGAAAGCATAAGGGTGAAGATTCATCAGGTTCTAAAGAAGAAAAAGAAGAAGAAGAATCTCATAACCGTGACCATTCAAAAGGAAAAGGGAAAGAGGAAAGCTTTCTCACACCTCCTAATAGCCCTGTGCATAATAAGAAAGCATCTTTGATTAAGCTAGATGTTAAATTCAGCTTGCCTATATATGATGGAGAGCTAAATGATGAAAAGTTGGACAATTGGATTAGAGAAATTGATGTGTATTGTAGGGTATAGAACATCGAATCAGATAGGAGAAAAATTCATCAGGCAAGCCTACACCTAGGAGGCACTACCTTGGTTTAGTGGGAAGGCAGAACCAAAGATGACATGAAAAGACATGGTAAGACTATCTCTGTCTGGAGTGATTTTGTTTTTGCAATCAAGAAGAAATTCTATCCATTGGCCTACATGCCACAAGCCATGATGAGTTGGGAAACTCTTCGATAGTTGAAAGGGCAAAGCATGCAAGGGTACACTTAGAAAGAGAGCACTCATTCTAGGGATCTCATTAGACTCACCAGAGACTCTTTTGAAGTACATTGGTGGTCTTCACAGCTACATGAGGCATACCATCCTCATGTTTAATACCACTAGTATAGATGAGGTATCTGTACAAGCTACTCATCTAGAACCTAGAGGAAAGAATGGAAATACAAAAGTTGGGGGACCATCCCAACCAACTGCCAGCAAAAGCAAGGAGAAAAGAAAGCAGAAGTGGAAAGCAAGGAAGGCTAACACTGTACATAAAGGAAAAGCTTCATGCATTCACTGTAAAAAGGATGGGCATGATGATGAGCACTATTGGATTCTGCATCTAGAGCTGAGACCTAAGAAGTCAGAGGGAAAGAAGAAGAAGATTGCTGCAGCTATTCAGAAAGATTTGGGATCAGACTCAGGAGATGAAACAATCATTGCAGCCATGGGTATAAAAGGTAATAATTCTGAAGCATCTACTAGTAACTCTGCTCAATCTGTTATTGATGAAGAACATGAGAGAAAAAGACATGAGCTTTTCCATATTCGATTTGTTTCCAAATAGAAAAATATTGATACTTTGTTTGATAGTGGCTCACAAGTAAATTTGATTTTTGAAGCAATTGTAAAGAAATTGGGATTAGCAACTACACTTCACAAGAAATCATACCCATTAGGATGGTTGAATGATAAAGCACAACTATAAGTGACTAGATAGTGCAAACTCAAGTTTTTTTTTGGGTCAGCATTTGTAGATGAGGTTGAGTTAGACATAATTCCTTTGGATATATGTGGAATTTTTTTAGGAAGTCCTTACTTGTATAATAAAAAAGCTATTTTCTATAGAGATAAGAACAAGTATCTAGTTGTTAAAGATGGAATCGAATACTTTGTAAGAGCTCATAAGATCAAGAATAATTATACTCTCATAAACTCAGGGTAGATGAAAAGAATGATAAATCCATGCAAACAATTCTTACTAATGGTTGTAAAAGAAAAGATTAGTACGGCACCTATACTAGCACTGCCTGATCTACAAAGACCATTTGAGATCCAAACAGATGCCAGTGACTATGCCATGGGAGCAGTGTTGAAACAGCACGGTAAACCCATATGTTATCATTCTGAGACATTTAATTTTGCAGTAGTTAACTATCCTACATATGATAAAGAATTGTATGCATTAGTTCAGAGTGTGAAAAAGTGGAAACATTATCTAATGGGCAAAGAGATAGTAATACATACTGATCATCAACCACTTCAATATCTACACTCCAAAACTAAGTTGCAGCAATCAAGACACTACAGATGGATGGGTTTTCCACAACAGTTTGATTTAATCATCAGATATGAAAAGGGCATACATAACAAAGTTGCAGACATGTTATCTAGACCCATTATAAATGCATCTACTATACTTAAGCATAATTATGTACTACATGAAAGTTACATTGAACAATATGCTCAAGATATAGACTTTAAAGATGTATATGCAGCTTTGAGTCGAGGCAAAAGGGTAGAAGAATTAGATTTTCATGTGAAGGACTGACTCTTATATCATTGTGGGAAACTCTGCATTCCACAAACAAAGAGAGTAAAGATAGTTAGAGAAGCACACACTTCTCTGATATCAGGTCACTTTGGAGTAAGTAAAATAGTTGCATAGCTGCGAAGATTTTGTTATTGGCTGAAAATGAATGAGACAGTTTCTAGATATGTAAGAGGGTGTACTATGTGTGCTAAAAGCAAGCCCAGCAATAGAAAACTAGCCTTGTACACTCCATTACCAGTTCCTTCTCACCCTTGGGCAATTGTTTCCATGGATTTTGTTGGGGGATTTCCCAAGTCTACAAAAGGTCATGATTATCTGTATGTGGTTTTGGATAGGTTCAACAAAATGTGCATTTTGATACCTTGTAATAAGCAAATTACAGCTGAAAAAACTGCAAAACTATTCTTTGAACATGTATGGGTTCATTTTGGGTTACCCACTTCCATTGTATCTAATCGAGACACCCAATTTGTGGGGAGGTTTTGGTCAAGTCTGTGGGAGCTGATGGATACCCAACTGAAGAAAAGCACAGTGTTTCATCCACAAACCGATGGCTAGACAGAAGTAGTTAACAGGACAATGATCTAGTTACTTAGAGGATATTGCAGCAAACATCCTAAGCTTTGGGATGAACATTTGTGTTATGTGCAGCATGCTTGCAATAGAGAAAAACACTCTTCTACATAGAGATCTCCTCTTGAGACCTCTTTTGGTTTCATATCAAGGTCTCCTTTGGATTTTGTCTTTGGTAAAGATACCACAGTTGATGGACATAGTGATGTGGACAAGGCAACTAGGTTCATTAAATAGATCCAGGAGATCCACCAGGTAGTACAAGAACCGCTGGAAAAGAGCCAAGCCAAATATAAGGCTAGGCATGAAAAGCATCGGATGGAGCATAGTTTTCAAGTTGGAGACCAGGTTTGGTTGTATATTAGCAAGGACAAGATGCAAGGTGAAGGTAAAAAGCTAAAGCCTATCAGGTATGGACCTTTTAGGATACTTGAGAAGGTTGGTGAAAATGCTTTTTGCCTTGTTCTACTAGATTACATGCACATCTACTTAGTCATAAATGCAGATTGCTTGAGATTGTTTGAATCTTCTCTAATTGAGGATCTTGAAGAGCAGAGTCAATTTCCTTCTATTGATGACCTGCTACCTGAATATCTTAATGAATTGTAGGAAGACACAGTGCTGGATAGGAAGGTGAGGATGAAACGTAGAGGAGATGTTGAGTTCCTAAGAATTGGACTCAAAGGTTTGAAGCCGAGCAATGTAAAGTGGATTGAGATTGGGCAAGTGAGACAACAGTACCCTCAGTTAGTTGATGCTTGAAAACAAACCAACTTTTGGTGGTCCAAAAGCTTTTCAGTGGGAAGGCCGTGATCTGAATTGGATCCATAAAGAATGATTAACAGAGCCATGGTTGTACCAGATTGGGACAAACTTCAAAGAATTTAAAACAACGATCAAAAACACCTCTAAACCAATGGCAGTGGCAGCTAATGTGGAACGACGAGGACCTCAGTCAAAGCGTGCTAACCGAGGCCTATGGAGACTGCATGCGAGGCGAAATTAGCCCCTGGGAGGCCCAGATTGGGAAACAGGGGGAATTTTTGATGCGCGATTAGCGCATCCCTAGGTGAAAACCTTCGAAATGGAGAAACCCCAAGCACTCAGTTGCATGGGAGCTGGGAAAACCATGGGACAAAAGGCTAAGCGCTAAAGGCGAGACCCACTCCAAAGCCAGCGATATTGATCAGAGGCATCCATGGGCGGTAAGAAGTTTTGGTGAAAGAGGAGCAGTTCCACTCAGTGCACGGATCATGGCAAGCGGAGGAGAGAAAACCGCCACTGATCACGCACTAACGGTCGAGGTAGACAATCATGTGGGACGAGTGAATGCAGTCAGATCTTGGGGCTCTATATCTAACGGCTGAAATCGCACCTGATGGAGAAGACGAAATTGACGGAGGGTTAAGCCATGATTTAGAAGAACTTGAGGTCCGCTTTGACCACCAAGGTGGTAGAAGACTCATTCCATGACGTAACTGAAGAATTGAACTGATAAAGCAGGATAGCGCAGTTCGCAGGAGGACAAGTGGCCATCCCTGAGAGCCTGATGATGGTGCCGAAACAGGGAACTCTAAGGGAAGTTGCAAGTAGGTGATCTGACAGAGGTGGAAGAGGAAGCGAATCGCCATGAGCTTGAATGGCTTTAAAGCCATGTACAGACCAGACAGAGGGGAGGAGTTGGGAATTGAAAGATGGAACACTGAAGGCAGAAGATGGAGAAGAGAAGAACCAGTAAGGCAAAAAGTAGAAAGATGACAGAGGGCTGAGCTGACCAAAGGAACCGTCGAGCACCAGAGAGCTTGAGAGACTCAAGCCATCCCTGAGAGGATTTGTCAAACCGGAGAGGTCAAAGAGCTGGCAAGGAAAAGAGTCTATGTACTCTAGTGGCTTGGGGAATCCAAGAACCACCATGCCAAGCCAATCTGTTTCGGGAGACTCATATTGAGCTCCTTCATTGTAATTCTCTTCTTTAAGACACAATGAAAGAAGGCCACCACTGAGAGCTGGACCGGAGATGTAGCCGTGGGGGATAGGGCGAACTCCTTATTAATTTCTTGTGTTCTTGTATTTGCTTACTGTATTTCTCTATTGTTTTTCCATTTCCAGTGTCTGTGTATTTGCAATTTGATCGATTCGTTGCCTAAATAACATAGACACACACACTAGCACATGAGTCTATAACGCATTCATTTAATAAATCTTTAACTGAGGTCACTCATAGGGTGATTATCAGATCACACGGTCACTTGTACAAAACTCAACTTCAAGGAATTATCATCCTCTTTCGGCTTGATCTTGCACCTTACATCAACAACCTTTTCCAACAATTCAAACTCAAAAGAGTCCATCGACTTATGCTTCAACCTGACTTATTTCTTAAGGTACTTCACCTCCTTGCTTGGCTCTTCTAAGCAATTCGATACTGGTTCGGCTTGACTTCCTTCAAGCTTATCCTCCATCACATTCTGCTCAAGTGCACCATCCAAGTTCCCACTGACTTCTTCCATTCACATCGAACTAAGATTTTGAACATCTTCTTGATTGTTTTGGTAGTAGTCCCCAATTCTGTCAATGTAATCGAGCTCTTTTTTCTCTATCATAAAGTTCTTTCTATCAAGAAAGTCCCTCTTCAATGCATCCTCAATTTGCTTGACTTTGACCTCTACATGTCACTTTTCTCCCTTAGTTGAACTCTCTCATCTAAGAGTTCTTGAATTCTAAGATCCTTCTACTTGATCTCTTCATCAAGTTTCTTGAGCTCATCAGCTTCCACATGAAGATCATTTAAGTCTCCTCGCAATTCTGCTATGCTACTCTATATCTGAATTAGGGCTCCATGGCATTTTTTTAATACTTCTTTCCAACAATCATCCATGGTTTTCTACCATTAAAATGTCCCTTTGACCATCTCCATCTTGTTCGGCAAGTAACCGTTACTTGCTTTACTTTCAACAACCATCAGCCTTCAACCTTGAAACTTCAACTGAATTTACCAGCAAATCTGAATCACCTTTTAGATTTTCCTTCAACCTGAATCACTTCATCACATATCAGCCTGGTTCATTTGAATCAAGCTCTGATACCAACTTGCGATCATGGACTACGCCTACTTTCTCACACGACAGTTCAACCTGCAGGTTCCCACACCTTACCGCCACCTTGCATGACTTCTACCAATCGCCATCCACAACCTTGCCCAGTAGGCGTGCATGCCTATGTCACCCTACTCATGGCTCATATGCATGATATAATGTTTAGTACTTCCCATCATGTGAGCTCATCTTCCAACCAACTCTTTACCACCGCAGAGCTAAGTATATGCGGAGCTCACACTTCTCGCTATTCTCCAACTATCCACCGAGTCTTTATATGTTCTGTCTAATGTGTGGGAGTGTTTGGCCAACCCACCAAAACCATATAACTCATGTCGGTTCACCTATTTTTCATGTCATATCGTGGGTGGGGCATGCCCTCACGGGATAGCTCACCCACTCTAAGTCCGTGACCTCTTCACATTTCAATGCATTTGATGTGTGCTCGTCTGTTTTTCTATGTTGCTTGCTCGCCAACTCGCCAAATTACCCCCAGCTCATTGCCTACGCCCATGTCTCACCCTCACTCATTCATTTTTTTCAATGTTTAGGCACGCCTGGTGGGCGTGCTCGTGCTACCCCACCGTCGCAACAACCTGTGGGTGTTACATTCTCCCCCACCTAAGGTCATTGCCATCCTCGGTAATCCAGCTATCCTTCGTAGCTTCCTATTGTACTTCACAATATTTCACTTCCATCTCCAAAGTGAGTGCTCCATTTCCCAACTACCCTCCTTCGGTGCATCCTTCCATCTAACAAGAAATTCCCATCTTATGTTACTCCCAATTCCTATTGTCCGAAGATTCAAAATCTTCTTCATCACAAGGTTTTGCCTGTCAACAATCATGGCTAGTCCCCTCGGTGGTTCCACACTCTCTGGATGTTATGCATCATGTCGACACTTCTTCAAAGGCTAATATGGAAAACTAGATGTTTCATATGCATATGCTATGGAAGCTCCAACTCATAAGTAACCTCCCCCACTCGCTTCTTCACCCAGAATGGCCCCTCATACTTCCTCGTCAAAGATCTCGCAGTCCCCTTAGATGGCTGAAACCAATCTCTAGTAATTGGTGGGCCCAAATACTATAGCAATGATGCTGCAACTCCTGGGACTCCCTTCTTTACTTTTATCAACCCGGTAGTTCGTAACAAACTTGGAAGCGACGATGCTATATGCACAAGTACTAGCTCTTACCGCAGCTATCACTTGATCAGCTGGCACAAGTCCACTAGGAGCTTAAGCCAACTTCTATGAGCTCTTAGAAGAAGCTTTTAACTGTGATGGATGAAAGCTAACTCAACAAAGGCTAATCTACTTGCAGAAAGAAGCAGAAAGCTGAAAGTAAATGAAAACCCTAACAAACCCTAGTTTTTACCGACTAACCCTACCAGTGCAAGAAAAGCGATGAAGGCAGTGGAAATGGATTTCATTGACTTCTAGTAAGGTAAAATGCATGTGACTAAGCTACTTCTACAATAAAAGCTGAAAAAAACATCTTTTTGTATTTTTGAGTAAGTTGTCAGGATTATTATGCATGTGCTTTAACTATTTTTGACTGTGCAGAGGTGGATTGGTGAAAGGAAATGCTTGCAGGAGGTTGGGAATGTTAGAAGAGGGCCTAAGGGGTCCCTAGCACCCTTCCAAAGAGTTTCACAGTGATCGGATCTCAAGAAACCGCTTTCAAGAGCTTCTACAGGAAGTCTGCAGGGGTTCTACAAGATGTACAGTAGCTTCTACAGGATATTCTGTAGCTTCTACAAGATGTTCCGAAAAGAGGATTTTGGAGGGTTGATGGAGGAAAAATGGAGGGTTACTAGAAATGGAGGTTGGATGAGGATGTGAGGAGGTCTAGGACTTGGTGGATGGAGCTGAGGAGTGGTGAGGAAGGTTGGATTTGTTCAAGGAGGGGTAGAGCAATGTTGCACAAAAATATGGAAATTAGGGCAAAGCGAGAGAATGTGGCAAATGTAAGGCAAGAATCCGAGTTAGAGGATGGAGTAGGTGGGATTAATAGAGTAAGGGTAGATATAGAGGTATTACAGGTGCTCTGCAAGTTATTTCCCAAACTGAACAAACAAAGACTCGGAAAACCAAGGACCTAGCTACTTTAACCTAATCTGACCTAAATAACAGCGAAGAAAATGAACAAAAGTTTATTTGCAACGAAATCATGTGAAATAGCTATGAAAACTAAGCAATCATGAACCTGAGCATGTAACCACAACTGGTATCAAGTTCTGCAAATGCGAATCTAACACTAACAATTGCATGAAAAGGCAAAAACAGTGTTTTTGTGGCAGCAAGTATGCCTTAGTCTCAGCTCATGGTCCCAAGGAGAGAGAGGTGAGATCAAGGGTTGCTTGATGGCCTTTTCTGAAGATATTTTCTGTACTCAAACTATCAAATCAACCTAAAGCATGAAAATCTATTTTAATCATTAAAAGGAAACCTAAGTAACAAAACAAGATTTTAATCTAAATAGCAGAAATTATTCTATGAATGTAGCAAAGACACATAAAAGTACACAAAGGAGGTATTGGTCACTTGGTTTGGGCCCAACCCTAAGAGATACAGCCTCCTAAGGAATATCAAAGCTGGTGCAAAGCTGGATTCATCTTTATTGATTAAGAAATAATAGTTACATCCCAAAAACTATCTACAAGAAAAAACTTGAAAATGTGCTGAAATGTAGAGCTAACCTAATGCCTAAAAAATGACTAAAATCGAACTAAAAAATGACTAACTGGCTAACTCAAATGAGGCCTTAAGCCTTCTTATTTATACAAATTGAGGACCCCAACAGTCCTCCTAAACTTTAGGAACTCGACTGCTAAATCTTGCAGTTAACAACAACTTTACTAGCCCTTGCTCGACTGCCCTTGTGATAATCGATGTGGTGGCCCTTGAACTCCGAGCTGCTGGTGGAGAATTCGAGGTAAGGGCTCATAAATGAAGGGGACACCTTCCTACAAATCCTCTCCCTTGTTCTTCCACGAATTTGGCTGCCAAGTGCTCATTAAAACCTTTGATTTTGTCTCAAAATTAACCAAAAATTTGCATAAAGCACACATTAGACTTGTTGGCATAATGACTAACCCAATTCACTCTATTAGCATAAATACAATAAAAAACATGCAATAAACTAATGAGGATGGTGGATTAAGTCGAATTAGGACGCTAGATGAGCCCATATAATTACCCATTTTTGGGGCTCATGATCACCCCCCTACTGAAAGTGTTGCTCATCCTCTGAGAAACTAATCTATCTCTTCATCTTTGATGGCCCTGGTGGCCTCTTTGTCATCCCAAGATTCTGATGTAGTCTACTTATATGTGCCATAAAATTCTTCCTTCTTGTCCATGTCCTTCCACTGTTCCTCCTAGTCTGCTTGTTTGAATTCTTATGCTTTTATTAGCCTTAAAATACATGGAGGTTTGCCTTTTTCTCTTCCCTTTTTGTTTTGGAGGTGTGCTTAAGGCAGCCAGCACAGCGGCTGCCTCCCTGGCCAAAATTTTAGGTGATTTCTCCTCTTGCTGTTATCTTTTCATGCTTCCTGTTATCACAAAACTAGTACTAAAGGCTGCTACTTAATAAGATCTCATGAAACTGTTTCAGACCAGGCTTTAGACTAAGGTTAGCCTCCTTAGTCAAAGAGGGCTCTCTCACAGATTTTTGATATGCATTAAAGGCAAGAAAAGATGGCTAACTCTTTAAACAGTAAATGAAGTTTAAGCTGGTTGGAAACAACAAAATTAGGCTTCACCCATTGGGCTCATGGAGTCATACACTTCTGCAGTAAACAAGTAGCTACTCAATCATGGAAACCAAGGCATATAATGTCTCAATGCTCAAAACATTTACCAAGCAGAACCTCAACTCAATAAACATACACAGAAAGTCTGAGCACTAGGTGAATTCAGAGTGATTGCATGTTTAATGAACTGTAAAACAAGAAGAATAAAAACCAAACCACATATACTCTGAGCATTTGAAACACAAGATGAATCTTGGGAAGAAAAAGTACTTCTTCTATTATTGTCAAAGTCTTTTACATAAGCCAATATGAAAACTCTGTTTTCTTATAAAAATCTCCAACCCTTTTTACATCAGAGTTTCTCCTATATATAGGAAAAAAAAATTAAACTACCTTGAGTCTCCTCCTCCAGCATGAGCGGAGCTCGAAAATCTATCATTAACTGCCTTATCTATATGTAAACTAACTTATTAAATACAAAGGTATTGTACTGTAAATACATAGAGTCCTATTCCTAATGAAACTCTAATTCCATCTCCTCGTATGCATGATTCTTTCTTGAGCCTTGACACCTGTACTATTTCTGTAGTGGCTGAAATACATTGGAGAGATATTCACTGAACGAGCTGCCTTGGATTCTAACTGTGCAGATGACTCATTATTTGATGCAGATGTGTGCCCTGTTTTCATGGTCCCTGCCTTCCATCAATCTTTATTTCCAAAAGAACATGCTTTAAGTTGTTTAATGCCTTTTATGACCACGCATAACACCATATGGCTAATAATCTGGATGCTTTGTGAACTGGATAGGTGTTCAACCCAAAATTCTGGTAACCCTACCAGAACCCTAATATTTCGGTCATAAAGTAGCTTTATGAAAACTTTAGCAAAAACCAAAATGTTTCACCTTTTTCCTACAAAACTTACACCTGTCATTCTTCGAATGCTTAGGTAGCCTTATATGGTTTCTTTCCTGCCCTCGAGGCATTCCTTTTCACAATTTGCTGACCTCAGCATCAATTTCATTGTTTTTTACAAAACAGTCACCTACAGCAGTTTCGTAGCGCGCTACGAAACTGCTGTTCTTTTCAAAAATTATAGTCTTCAATATATTTATCAAATACTTTGTGACTGCTACAGCTTCGTTTTTGGCTTCAAAACTCGTAATTTATCTTCCTCTATATGTTGTGCTTACATGCCTCAAAAAACAATGAACTTTAAGAAAATAAACCAAAAACTTGGGGTAACATCTGACCTTAAACATTTGCAATTTTTATTTGGTAGCTAACTTGCCTAACTGAGCTTTTAGTTTGGCAAGCTCTTTTTCCATGGCTGCAATTTCTGATACATTTTTCTCCAAATTAGCCATTTCTTCCTCAGATGCCTCCCATCGTTCCTTTGATGATGAGGTTTTGGTTTCTTTGACAATGGGAACCTTTTTATCCATATCTTTCCTTTTGACTTCCTTTGCTTTTTCTGCTTTAGGTAGCTACTTTTCCATCTCTTTGGAATGTCCTCTTGTGTATGGTTTTCTTTTGATTTCCTCTACCTTCTCTGCTTTAGGCAGTTGTCTAATTTCTTTTGTTGCAGGTACCTTCACAGCTGTCTCATCCTTGTGCAATTTTTCAGCTATTTTGCTTTGCCTCCTGGTGACTGGCCTTCGTGGTTTGACCATAAATTCCTTACCAGATTCTTCAAATCTTAACCTTTTTGAGGCCTTTGATATTTTGGTGCTTTCAGGTGATGACTGAGTTAGGTCAATAGGCATTGACTCAACCTGCACTGTTTTAGCTTGTTCAAAATCAATTGCCTCCAGCAAATCATTTAGACTCGCCTTTGACATAGGGCTTTCTTCCACCGCTATTGATTTGCTGTTTTCTCTGCTTAGCTGACTTCTGGTTCTGACTCTTGAGACCTGTTCAACTCCACTTGGCCCTGGTGCATCTTTCTGGTGCTTGATTTTCTCCTTTGCTGATGACTTAGGTGTCTCCTTTATAACCACAGACTTCTCGGATTTACTCAACTTGGTTTTGGGCTTCTTTTGGTCTTTCACCTCCTTTCTGAGCTCAGCCAGGGTAGGTTCTTCAGTTCTTTTTTCTCTTTCCCTATCCGGTAATGGAGTGAGGCCTGTCTTGCTTTGAAAACTAGCTATAAAAATAAAAGAATCCCAATCTCTACCAATTTTTTGCAAACCATCTAACACCAGCAACTTTACTAAACCATGGTGAAACAGGGATGTTTCACAATCATCTTTCTTTAACTGGACTTTGTCACACATTTTACTAAGACTTCTGAACAAGTAGAAAGGGATTTCTATTGATGCTTTACCTGTGAAATGCAAAAAGAGTTTGAAATGATAGGAATAAACTTTGGTGTACCTCCCCTCGCATGTTAGGTATTTCTGGATGCATGTAAGGAGCAGAGCAAAATGTTCTTTCATGTAACTCCTTGGCATAGCTTTGGTGAGGTCCTCATTTACATACTGTTCCTTCAAAAATTCCTTACAGGGACTCATGTCGAATTTAAAATTTTTGAACCACTCTTGTCCTCCTCTCGGAATTTCAGTGACAATAGAAATGGCTTCTGGAGACACAGGAAATTCTAGCATTGACACCTTAGAATTCAAGCTAGTAAAATTCAATGCAAAAGCTTTCGTTACCTCTCCATGTCCTCCCTTCAACTTTTCGCAAAACCTCCAGCAACCAACATTTTTAAAGGCTCTTGCTACACCTTCATCTCTGAGTGTAAGATCAAGCCCCTCTGTCTCTGTTCTTAGGCACCTTCCGGATCGATGTACTCTTTTCTCCATCTTGCTACGAATGTCTTCACACAGAGAACTAACAGCAGCTACAACTCAGAAACAACCTCAGCTTTGGAGTGCAGGCTCGCTTGCAATGATCCCTTTAAATGAAAACTCGGGCTTCTTTGCGTTTTTTCAAAAATAATCTCGTCATACAACAGGCATGTTAACGCACCATGAATAAACATTATGACACAACCATACCTCATAAAATCTCTTTAAAATGATTTTCATGTGCGTGATCCTAAACCTGATGGCGGAATGATAACCTATCATGACCTGGAGAAGACATCAACTGACAAAATGTGGACAGACCTAATGACTCATCTCCCCAGACTTGACATTTCAAGAAAATGCACCGCAAAAACCCTGAATCCCCAATTTCGTAGCGCAGACAATTATGAATTGACAAAACGCGCTACGAAATGGCTGGTAAATGATATGCTGCGAAAAGGTGGAAAAATGATTGCGCAGCTAAATTGGCCAATCAGATTGCGCTGCGAAACTGCGCAAAATACAAATGACACAAACAAGACAAGACATACACAATAATGATGGAGGGTATCTAACGGTTTTTCACAAGGACACACATTAATACCTTTTGAAATTGTGATTTCAAAGTGACACACATAGAAACCTATTGACTTAAACGATTTTTTTTTTATATGAAATTAAGGCATAGGTCGACTGTGGTTTTAAGTGATAACAGTGGCTCCACTTGGGATAGTGTGCTCCTGTAGTACACTAAGAACTCATAGCACCAGTGCCTTTATCCATCTTATTTCACTCACACATGGCTGACAAGCATCCCTTTCAAACTTTGTGGGCCTTCACCTCGGGCTAAAGTCTTCCTGTTCAGCTTGTCAGTTATTTTTTAACAGAAAACATTCATAAAATGGTTATATACAATGATCATGGAATACTTGGTAGACTTTTACTGATTGTAATGCTTTAAGAACCTGCCATTAACAGGTCCTCCAGCATATGGTCATCCATCAACCTCTTGCAGAATATAGGTGTTACTCCCATGGTAAGCTGAAATCAAATATGGCCCCTTCCATAAATTCTCAAATTTGCCATGTTTGCCCTTTTCCTCAATTCTAGCTTCCCACTTTAAGACTTTGTCATTAATTTGAAATGTGACATCTTTAATCTTCTTGTCAAAAGCTCTCTTGACCTGATTCTGATTTTGCTGATGGCCTTCAAATACTTCATTTCTCTTTTCTTGCAAAGCTATCAACTAATTGATTCTGCGTTGTATGGCATTTGGTTCTTCTTCTAGTCCTTGAATTAATTTCATAACTGGTACCCCAAGAGATGTTGGGAAAATAGCCTCTGCACCATACACAAGCTCATAGGGTGATGTTCCAATAGACCTTTTTGTACAAATGCGATCAGCCCACAAGGCATACTTCAACTTTAAGTGCCAAGCCTTTTTGTTTTCTTGCAGCAGTTTCTTGGTGATCCTCACAAGACTTTTATTTGAGCTTTCAGCTAAACCATTTCCCTGTGGATAATAAGCTGTGGAGTGACCAAGGGAAATATGATATTGATGACAAAAATTTATCATTCTTTTGGATTTAAAAGCCTGAGCATTGTCTGTGATGAGCTTGAGTGGACATCCAAACCTTGACAAGATGTTGTTACCTAAAAAGGAAATAATCACTGAATCATTTGCTTGCCTGGTTGGCACCGCCTCTATCCACTTTGTAAAATTATTAGTGGCTGTGAGAATCCACCGATGCTGCCCTGATGAAGGAGGATGTATTTCACCTATGAAATCTAATCCCCATTGCTGGAAAGGGGCTTCAACATAGATAGGGATCAATGGCATAGGCATAAGCTTTCTTTTGCCCTCAAACATTTGACATTCATGACATGAAGCTATTCTTTTATAAATATCTCTGAACATAATTGGCCAAAAATACCCTGCTCTTAGAATTTTATTTGCAGTAGCTTTCCAATAGTGATGGCCTCCACAATCTCCTTTATGAAACTCATCAATTACCTTTTCAGCTTCTTCCTCAATGAGACAATTTAACAAAATCCCACCTGCATCTTTCCAAAACAAATTCTGCTCATATACAACGTATCTAAGAGATTTGAGCTTGGTGAATCGGGCTTTAGACTTGGATAGATTATCAGGGGCTCGGTTGTGTTGTAAAACAAATGCCACATCCCTATACCATTCTGATGTCAGAAATTTTTCATTAATTTGAACCAACTCCTCTTCTATCTCAGAAATTTCTGATATTTCTGCATTAAAATTGATCTCACTGCTGTCCAAATTTGAATGAGTTAACAGCTTTGCTAACCCTTGACCCTTCACCAACTTGGTGGGTCTAATTTCAATATCATATTCTAACAACTTGACTATCCATTTTCCTCTTTTACCATCCGGGTCTGCTTGTGTAAGGATATCTTTAATGACAGTACTTGGCACATATGCAATAACATGAGAATGCAGTACATAAATTCTAAAATCCTTCATTGCTTTCACTAATGCATATGCTTGCTTCTCCAAAATATTGTACTTCAATTCAGCATTAGCCAATTTCTTACTAAAAAAGGAAATGGGTTGTTCAATACCTTGACTCCCTTTCTGCAATAAGACTCCAGCAATTGTATCCTCAGAAGCAAATGTGAAAATTAGAAATTCCTTGGTGAAATCAGGGCTAATAAGAACCGGTGCTAGAGTGAGTGCTTTCTTAATTTCTTCAAATGACTTCCTTGCCTCAGCTGTCCACTTAAAGTCTGCTCCTTTCTTTAGCATTTTAGTGATATGCTTGACTACTTCAGCAAAATTAGGGATGAACCTTCTAACAAAATTAACCTTACCGAGAAAAGATTGAACCTCTTTCTTGCTCCTTGGCAAATCCAACTTTGAAATAGCATTGACTCTATTAGGATCAATCCTAATTCCTTCTTCTGAAATGATGTGCCCAAGTAACTTACCAGAAGTCAAAGCAAAAATGCTTTTGGTTGGGTTTAAGGAAATACCAAACCTCCTACACTTTAGCAAGATCCTTTCAAGGTGTTTTAAGTGATCCTCTTCCCTCTTTGAAAAGACTGTAATATCATCAAGATATACCACCACTGATTTATCTTTTTCCTCAGCAAAAGCAATGTCCATAGCCCTCTGGAAAGTCGCCCCTGCATTCATGAGGCCAAAAGGCATCTTGGCATACATAAATGTGCCCCATGGTGTGGTGAAGGCTGTCTTCTCCTGATCATCTGGATGAACAAGGATCTGATTGTATCCCGAGAAACCATCTAACATTGACATTCTTTGAGAGCCAACAATATTTTGTAGAATAAGATCCATTTTAGGAAGGGGATAGTTGTCCTTCAATGAAGCCTTGTTCAAATTTCTAAAATCTATGCAAATCCTTACCTCCCCATTCTTTTTCCTTACTGGTACCAGATTGGCAAGCCAATTTGAAAATCTAATTGGAACAATAATATTTGCATCAAAGAGCTTCTTCACTTCCTTCTCAATAAGTGGCATAAGAAGAGGATTAATTCTTCTTAGTTTCTGCTTAAAAGGTTTCTCATTTTCCTTGATTGGGATAGTATGTTGTATTATTGAAGAATCATACTGTTTTAGATCAGCATAGCTCCATGCAAAAACATCAATAATCTTTTTCATCAACTCAACATACTTAACCTTTAGATCAGCTGATAAGAATTTTGAAATTTTGACTAATTTAGGCGCTACTGAATCACCTAAATTACAGCTCTCTACTTCCTCTTCATTTGCTTGCAACCTTGGTGCTTTAAACACATCATTCTGATCAAAAAGTTTCTCAAGTGGAATAAGACCTTTAGGAATCAGATTGTTTTGCACTGTAACACCTCATACTTTTCCTTTGTCTCTGCTAACATATTTTGCTGATCAATTTGGCTATGTTCAAACTCTCCTTTCAACTCTAGGAAACTTCTGACTTGTTGATCATCTTCAAAGACCTACCAATTAAGGATATTATCCAGGATGACTGGACTATGGTAGACTTTCACTTCATAATTGTCAGAAGTATGCTTAGGAATAACAAAAAGACTAGCTGCTATAGCAAGAGAATCTGCCATAGAATTCTGATCTCTGGTTTTTATATTGAAAGTATATGACTGGAATTTTTCCAACAATTCCAACACCAAGTTTCTATAAGCTCTCATCCTTGCATCTTTTGTTTGATAAGCACCTTGAATTTGCTTTATGACTAATTTAGAATCTCCATAAATAGCAATGTTCTTTGCCTTAAATTCTAGCAAGGCTTCTAAGCCTAAAACCAGAGACTCATATTCAGCCATATTATTTGTACAATCAAAATTAAGTTTTTATGACAAAAATTTACTTTCCTCAGCTGGACTCATGATCCAAATCCCAGCTCCTGCACCTTCTTTCCCTGCTGCTCCATCAAAGTACAAGGACCAGCAACCAGAAGCATCTCTTTCATTACTTTGCTGCAACTCTTCACACTGATTTTCTGCCTTTTCTTCCTGTAATTCTTTTCCCACTGATTCATTAAATAGAATAACTGATCCAAGGTCTGTTTCACAAGAATAAATGGGAAAATTTTGTGGCTTGTCCTTGCTACTCACCATATATGCCATTCTTGTTTCATGATATAACCTTCTTTGTTCTCCAAAAACTGGTATAGTAGCATAAGTTAGGTCCATTTGCATGGTACCCTTGATCTTTGCTACCCATGACCTTGAAAGTAACATCCCAAATTTAGGTGGAACATCTGCAACAACAATGTCCATGACAGTTGTTTTTGCAGGGATTTGTGTGAGTGCCACAACCACATCTTTTATCAGCCCAATACAATGAACCCTCTTTGAATCAAAAGAAAATAAGTCCTTGTATGGTCTAGTTACTTCTAATCCCAACCTTTCCATAATAACTTTAGGCATGAGGTTATGGGATGCCCCTGAATCTAGCATAGCATTATGAAGAGTCATCTCATGTATGTTGATGCTTATATATAAAGGAGGAAACTCATCATTTCGCTCATCTTCAAGTCTTGGACCTAGACAAATAACAGGATAATCCTCTTCACATTCAAAATATCAGCCCCTCCTGGTGGAGAATTAAGCATTTCCACAATCTTACTTCTATACTTGTCTACTTTCAAGATTTCATTAAATGGGACTGATATTTTAATTTTAGCAATCTCATTTTCTATGTTAAATACAGGAGTAGACCTTTCAGTTTCCTTAGGAGGAGCAGGGGTTTGATTATCCTTTTTCTCAAGAGGAGTATCACCTTTTCCATCAGCCTGTTTTGGCTCCTCCTTTTTATCTTCCACTGCCTTTGAAACACCTTTATTGGGCTGAGCTTTGTTTGCTGTAATGGGGACATCTCTGTTCCTAAGGTTGTATTGCTTTTGAATCTCAAATATGGCATGCTGATAACCCTTTAAGAAATCTGAGGATTCTTCCTCGACCTTTAACTGGTTAGACTCATCATGTTCCTCCTTTGTTAAGAATATTTCTGAATCTTCTTCACCAAGACAATGAATAGATTCTTCAGGCTCTTCAGGTCCTTCTTCTTCATCTACCATGTTTTGTTGAAAAGGAGGCCTCACTAGAAGATCTGCTTGCTGATTTTTATTGTCTCTTGGCCTCTGCTGATTTTGAGGCCTTCTAAACTGAGGGTTCCTCAACCGAGGTTCTTGCTGTGCTTGGAGAGCAGCAGTATTCCCAAGTGCTAATTGATCCATCAATTTTTCCATAGTTTTTATGACAGTTTCAAACTTGTCTTCTTGAGCAGAGGTAGAAGGCTTTTCCTCTTCTTTTACTCTAGCTTTTGGCATGTTTGACTTTTTGACAGCAAGCATATTTGCCTCTACTTTAACTGCATCATTTTGCATTTTGGCCAAAGTAGCAGACTCTCTCTCTCTGAGTAAAAGAGAGAAATCTGAATCAAAGGACTGAGCATACCTTAATTGAGCCAAAGCCCCAGGAGGTTTCAAATGTGCTGGAATGGAATTATATATTTTATTAAATCTCTTGGAAAAGTTTTGAATAGTCTCATCTGGGGCTCTTCTTAAATTATTATATTCAGTGAGGGCCTGAACAGGATTAGTTCTATTTCCCCATTTTCTCAAAAAACTATCTTCAAACTCAGCCCAACTATGAATGCTACTAGCTCCCAAAGCTTTGAACCATTTTCGGACTTCCCCAATAAAGGTTTGAGCAAACAGTCTTAATTTTACATCTTCATCATCTACTTCTTCCCTGTCAACAAAGTCATTGAATCTATCCACATGTTCTTCAGCTGTAATGTCTTCATCTCCTCCCCATGTTGGAATTCTAGCAGCATATTTGCTAGGAAGATCATGCAAAATTTGGCGAAGAGCTAGAGGAGCATACCTAGCAGGTACAGCCATAAGGAATGGAGGAACTGTTACAATAGGTATTGTATGACCAGAAGGGGTAGAACTAGTATGAGATGTTGTTTGAGGGCTATTAGGACTAGCAGAGGCAGAAGACAAAATGTGAGTACGAAAAGGACTATTGGGACTTTGTAAACCACTAACAAAAGAGCTCCAATTTGGGAGAGGTAAACTGGTTTTTGACTTAAGCAACACTTCAAAAGGGTCAAGCTCCTTGAGCTGTTCCAAGTCTTCTTCCTCTAATAACAATTCAGAAGTAACAATTTCCCAAAACTCCTCTTTATCTGTTTGTGATACTAAAGATGAGGTATCAAAACCTTTCTTTTGTAAACTCAAAATAATTCCAATCAATTCTTCTTCATCTTCAGACCTCAACAACATTTCTTGGATTTTATCATCAACAATTTTATTTTCATGACTTCTTGAAAATTCAGGAAACAAAGACTTTGAAATATTTGAAGTACCTGGTATATTAGAAAACTTTTGTCTTCCCCTTGAGATGATATTTGGATTCTCCACAGGAGTAGGTGGATTTGGGTCAGGATTACTCCTTATATATCTTCCTCTCGAAGCCACCTTTTAAACTTTAAAAATTAATGGAGTCACCAAGGTAGAATGCAGCCTCGAAAACCATTTTGAACTCCTGCTACCTTCAGAAATTCAATCTTAATATTTCGGGAATGAGTAATCAACAGACTCCCGGCAGACGCACCAAAATGTTATCACAAAACCAGTACTAAAGGCTGCTACTTAATAAGATCTCATGATACTGTTTTAGACCAGGCTTTAGACTAAGGTTAGCCTGCTTAGTCAGAGAGGGCTCTCTCATAGATTTTTGATATGCATTAAAGGCAAGAAAAGATGGCTAACTCTTTAAACAGTAAATGAAGTTTCAGCTGGTTGGAAACAAAAAAATTAGGCTTCACCCATTGGGATCATGGAGTCATACACTTCTGCAGTAAACAAGTAGCTACTCAATCATGGAAACCAAGGCATATAATGTCTCAATGCTCAAAACATTTACCAAGCAGAACCTCAACTCAATAAACATACACAGAAAGTCTGAGCACTAGGTGAATTCAGAGTGATTCCATGTTTAATGAACTGTAAAACAAGAAGAATAAAAACCAAACGACATATACTCTGAGAATTTGAAACACAAGATGAATCTTGGGAAGAAAAAGTACTGCTTCTATTACTGTCAAAGTCTTTTACATAAGCCAATATGAAAACTCTGTTTTTTTATAAAAATCTCCAACCCTTTTTACATCAGAGTTTCTCCTATATATAGGAAAACAAAATTAAACTACCTTGAGTCTCCTCCTCCAGCATGAGGGGAGCTCGAAAATCTATCATTAACTGCCTTATCTATATTTAAACTAACTTATTAAATACAAAGGTATTGTACTGTAAATACATAGAGTCCTATTCCTAATGAAACTCTAATTCTATCTCCTCGTATGCATGATTCTTTCTTGAGCTTTGACACCTGTACTATTTCTGTAGTGGCTGAAATACATTGGAGAGATATTCACTGAATGAGCTGCCTTGGATTCTAACTGTGCAGATGACTCATTATCTGATGCAGATATGTGCCCTGTTTTCATGGTCCCTGCCTTCCATCAATCTTTATTTCCAAAAGAACATGCTTTAAGTTGTTTAATGCCTTTGATGACCACGCATAACACCATATGGCTAATAATCTGGATGCTTTGTGAACTGGACAGGTGTTCAACCCAAAATTCTGGTAACCCTACCAGAACCCTAATATTTCGGTCATAAAGTAACTTTATGAAAACTTTAGCAAAAACCAAAATGTTTCACCTTTTTGCTACAAAACTTACACCTGTCATTCTTCGAATGCTTAGGTAGCCTTATATGGTTTCTTTCCTGCCCTCGAGGCATTCCTTTTCACAATTTGCTGACCTCAGCATCAATTTCATTGTTTTTTACAAAACAGTCACCTACAGCAGTTTCGTAGCGCGCTACGAAACTGATGTTCTTTTCAAAAATTACAGTCTTCAATATATTTATCAAATACTTTGTGACTACTACAGCTTCGTTTTTGGCTTCAAAACTCCTAATTTATCTTCCTCTATATGTTGTGCTTACATGCCTCAAAAAACAATGAACTTTAAGAAAATAAATCAAAAACTTGGGGTAACATCTGAGCTTAAACATTTGCAATTTTTATTTGGCAGCTAACTTGCCTAACTGAGCTTTTAGTTTGGCAAGCTCTTTTTCCATGGCTGCAATTTCTGATACATTTTTCTCCAAATTAGCCATTTCTTCCTCAGCTGCCTCCCATCGTTCCTTTGAAGATGAGGTTTTGGTTTCTTTGACAATGGGAACCTTTTTATCCATATCTTTCTTTTTGACTTCCTTTGCTTTTTCTGCTTTAGGTAGCTGCTTTTCCATCTCTTTGGCCTGTCCTCTTGTGTATGGTTTTCTTTTGATTTCCTCTACCTTCTCTGCTTTAGGCAGTTGTCTAATTTCTTTTGTTGCAGGTATCTTCACAGCTGTCTCATCCTTGTGCAATTTTTCAACTATTTTGCTTTGCCTCCTGGTGACTGGCCTTTGTGGTTTGACCATAAATTCCTTACCAGATTCTTCAAATCTTAACCTTTTTGAGGCCTTTGATATTTTGGTGCTTTCAGGTGATGACTGAGTTAGGTCAATAGGCATTGACTCAACCTGCACTGTTTTAGCTTGTTGAAAATCAATTGCCTCCAGCAAATCATTTAGACTCGCCTTTGACATAGGGCTTTCTTCCACCGCTATTGATTTGCCATTTTCTCTACTTAGCTGACTTCTGGTTCTAACTCTTGACACCTGTTCAACTCTACTTGGCCCTGGTGCATCTTTCTGGTGCTAGATTTTCTCCTTTGCTGATGACTTAGGTGTCTCCTTTATAACCACAGACTTCTCGGATTTACTCAACTTGGTTTTGGGCTTCTTTTGGTCTTTCACCTCCTTTCTGAGCTCAGCCAGGGTAGGTTCTTCAGTTCTTTTTTCTCTTTCCCTATCCTGTAATGGAGTGAGGCCTGTCTTGCTTTGAAAACCGGCTATAAAAATAAAAGAATCCCAATCCCTACCGTTTTTTTGCAAACCATCTAACACCAGCAACTTTACTAAACCATGGTGAAACAGGGATGTTTCACAATCATCTTTCTTTAACTGGACTTTGTCACACATTTTACTAAGACTTCTGAACAAGTAGAAAGGGATGTCTATTGATGCTTTACCTGTGAAATGCAACAAGAGTTTGAAATGATAGGAATAAACTTTGGTGTACCTCCCCTTGCACGTTAGGTATTTCTGGATGCATGTAAGGAGTAGAGCATAATGTTCTTTTACATAACTCCTTGGCACAGCTTTGGTGAGGTCCTCATTTACATACTGTTCTTTTAAAAATTCCTTACAGGGAGTCATGTCAAACTTAAAATTTTTGAACCACTCTTGTCCTCGTCTCGGAATTTCAGTGACAATAGAAATGGCTTGTGGAGACACGGGAAATTCTAGCATTGACACCTTAGAATTCAAGCCAGTAAAATTCAATGCAAAAGCTTTCGTTACCTCTGTATGTCCTCCCTTCAACTTTTCGCAAAACCTCCAGCAACCAACATTTTTAAAGGCTCTTGCTACACCTTCATCTCTGAGTGTAATATCAAGCCCCTCTGGCTCTGTTCTCAGGCACCTTCCGGATCGATGTACTCTTTTCTCCATCTTGCTACGAATGTCTTCACACAGAGAACTAACAGCAGCTACAACTCAGAAACAACCTCAGCTTTGGAGTGCAGCCTCGCTTGCAATGATCCCTTTAAATGAAAACTCGGGCTTCTTTGCGTTTTTTCACAAAGAAAAATCTCGTCATACAACAGGCATGTTAATGCACCATGAATAAATATTATGACACAACCATACTTCTTAAAATCTCTTTAAAATGATTGTCATGTGCGTGATCCTAAACCTGATGGCGGAATGATAACCTATCATGACCTGGAGAAGACATCAACTGACAAAATGTGAACGGACCTAATGACTCATCTTCCCAGACTTGACATTTCAAGAAAATGCGCCGCAAAAACCCCGAATCCCCGATTTCGTAGCGCAGACCATTATGAATTGACAAAACGCGCTATGAAATGGCTGGTAAATGATACGCTGTGAAAAGGTGGAAAAATGATTGCACAGCTAAATTGGCCAATCAGATTGCGCTGCGAAACTGCGCAAAATACAAATGACGCAAACAAGACAAGACATACCTTACACAATAATGATGGAGGGTATCTAACGGTTTTTCACAAGGACTCACATTAATACCTTTTGAAATTGTGATTTAAAAGTGACACACATAGAAGCCTATTGACTTAAACGAAATTTTTTTTATATGAAATTAAGGCATAGGTGGACTGTGGTTTTTAAGTGATAACACTTCCTGTAGAAAATCCTGTGTCAATTGTTTCGGTCTGCTTGGCTGGAGGTGTCTTTCCTTTTAGTTTTTGTGTGGTTTCCTTGGTTGTGCCCTCCTTTATTTGGACTTTTTCAGTATTCCTTGCTCTACTCTGCAATCATTTTTCCCTAGGTGTTTTTGCCATTGTTCCTCCTACTATTTTAGGCTCAGCAATCTGGCCCTTTCTCCCTTTTTCCTTTTGTCCTTTTTGTGCTTGCTTGTCCCGTGTTCCTTCATCACTAGTTTTCTCTCATGCTCCAGTGTGTTCTCCTTCCTCACTGCTAGATGAGGTGAATTCTTCGGCCAAAATTCCAATATCCTCATCCTGGGACATGTTTCAGAAAATTTCCCAAGAGAGGGGGACAATGTAGGTGTGTAGGGCGTCTTCCACTAATAGTTTGATGAGCCCATGATGGGCTAACTGATCTGGTGTCGCTTTCTTCAATTTCGTACCACATTCAATTAGTGACTGGAGAAGAAAATAGGGGATGCTCAACTTCTTTTCTGGAGGTGAATCAATTCCATGTCTTAGTTCAGACAACAACTTGAAATTATAGCCATAGATAATGTTAAACCACCCCTCACATGTGATTCAGGTTGCAGGCACATTAAAACTTCCTCCGTTATCTCATCGTCATGACCCTGAATTTTGTCACAAAAGGACATCCAATTGGCATGGGTGAAGAGGTTCACCGCATCAGGATGCTCGTACAGCTTACTGGGATCCAAGGGTTCTTTTCTGATAAACCCCCCTGGCATGGTGAGAGTGCTCTATTTTATGCTCTGATCAGAAAAGGGAATGCTGTTTATGGTTTCCTCCCTTGAAATTCAAGAAGGGATCTCTCAGGTGTTCAAATTTTAATTAGCACCAATTCCTTGGTTTTAAGGCTGTTGCTGCCCAAAACTCGGTTGTCCATTTATGAAAGGAAAAATTGGGTTTCCACAGACAGAGTACAGAGCTCAATTTTTATCCCCAGCATACTAACAACCATGTAAATTCAAATTCTTCATACATAGGCTAGATCTCACAGTTGTGTATCTTCCCTACAGGAGAATTTTTTAAAATAGGAAACGTGGAGGAGAACTTTGACGTAGAAACAACTGAGAAATTTTGTGCAATACAAAAGCAAACTACTATTTCCAACTCATAGGTTGATTTTTCTATGATCCCCCAATTAAGATAGTTCAATTCACCACTTTTTCGAAACATACCATGCGTGGAAGAGTGTTTTGAGCCTACCTCTCTTGGAACTCCAAATTCGATGAAGCAAAATCCCGGGTTTTCTTTCTGCAAGACTATTTTTGCCTTTCCCTTAGAAGGCTCTCATTTCCTGTAGAACAAAACTGCGCTTCTTGTAGAGCCCGATAGGCGGGAGATTTTTTAAAAAACGACAAAAATCTTGAAAAATCAGGTAGGAATCTTGTAGAGGACCACTGGTTAGATGATCTGGAAGTGGTGGATGCGTGGTTCAGTTGTGAATGTCGTGAAGATGTAGTGAACAAAGAGTGGTGAGAGTTTCAGCCGAGCATTGTTTAACTGCAGCGTGATTCGTGTGAGAAGATGAGGTGGCAGAAATGTGCGTTGTCATTATTTAGGCCGTTGGTGCCTACTGCAGTGTCATCATGGGACGGGATGTCTTCTGCCTGTAATCCCTTACCATCAATTGCGCTGGAGTTCAACATCTGCCACCACCTATTTTTTTTTAATTTCCCGTGAATGACTATACACATGTGCTGGTGATCTCCAAATGAGTGCAATCGAACCAACCGAGGGTGTCGAGTTGACTGACCAGCTTTCTAGCTTAATCTAACAATTTCATTCATTCATGCACTTTTGAATCATATAGATGCAAATAGAGGTACCTGTAAGTCAACGTGCTGCTTGGTCCTTTTTGCTGCTGCATGCTCATATTCAATGGATGCATGCTGGTTCGTTTGCTGATACATGGCTTATTTTCTGGTGCAGGTATCCTTTGGCTGGATCTATGATGCAGGAGCCTGCTTCAACGTTCAGATTTGCACCCTCATGCTATTGATGCCGAATTTTTACAGGACAACAACTTGCTTTTTCCATAGCTCCCAAACGATAGATCAGATTGACCTGAAACTTTCCGAGCATGCTTCTATCATTGTTATGCACCTCCCATAGAAAAATTGTTGTCAATGGATGCATAGATTTTGAGAAAAATGGAAACTGGATGAAGATTACAGAGGCCAATTTCTTGGAAACCATGCATTGGAATCGGTTGAAACTGCTTGGGCAGGTTACTATCACCTATATGCATCTTCCCATGAAATAGGTTTTGAAATGGATGCATGGATATGGAGAAAATGCAAAAATGGCTGAAGGTGATGGAGGCTGATTTCATGGAAACCATGCATTGGAATTGGCTAAAATTGCTTAGGCATGTTGCCATCATCCCTATACAACTCCCCATGTAACAGTTTTACAAATGGATGCATGGCTTTCAAGTTAGGGAAAAAACAAATTTCAGCACTATGTATTTTTGCTTCAAAGCATTCTACAGTTTTTTGCATAGTAAGAAAGAATGATCTTGGGCTATAATGCAGACTTGGAATTGATGGGAGAGAGGTTTGAGGATTGTAGGAGGACTTATGAACCCTTTACGAAGCTATCATGTTCTCCAAACTGCCTTTTAAAATCCATTTCTAGCTTCCTGTAATTTGTATAGGAACTTTCTGTAAAACACACAGTTTTTAAGAAAGAAGCACAATGAGATGGAAAAAATAATGGAGAAGGGTGAGGGATGGAAACATGGATGTGTGCAGGCCTCATGGACATATTCCCATCCTTCGGGTCCTCTTCGGAGATCAATTTTGGCTTGTTTGTAGGCTTCCTATGGAAGACACAGAACTTCCTGTAGAAGACACATAACTTCCTGTAGAAGACAGAACTTCCTGTAGAAGGCACAGAACTTACTCTGTCTTTGTTTAGAGTGATCCTCCTAACCTGCAATGTTCTTGCTGCAACCTGCAATTATTCAATGGAAATTAGGTTTATTTTTCTTTTTCTCTTTTTTTTTTGAAAACAACTAGGGCGCCTCATGGAGGTTTTGACCCTAATTGCCTACCCTGGGCGCCTCCAAGGGAGGTTTTCACCCAAGGATCTTATTCTTTTTTTTTCTCTTTTTTCCAACCCATTAATTGCTTCATGGAGGTTTTCAATCAATGAGCCAATCTGAGACACTTCCGAGGAGGTTTGCACCTTAGATTTTTATTTTTCCTCTTATTTTCATTTTTTTTTTTTTTTTACCCTACATTCAAGTATAAGAATACTTCCAATGGAACCATGTGCACATCGAGATTAGAGACAAAATGATGTGGAGGCTTGAAATGCATGCTTTGACAGGTATCCGGATTTCAGAGACCAAATGATTTGACTTTGAAGGGATCAAACATAGTTGAAGAAGAGAGTACTACTGCAAGTTAGTGACTGTGTGGAACCATATCTCAATATAGCTCTGATATCCTTGGTCCTTTTGCTGATCTGGATCATTCTCCATATCTTCTTATATCATGAACTTCACATCTTCCTCTTTTTTCTGATTTTTCTCTTAAATACATGGAGGATTTGATGGTAACCATGGGGAAGCTCTCTCAATCTCTGCTTCTGATGTCTTCTCTTCATCAAGTGCAGCCCATGGTTCTTTGATCTCCTCCTTTGAATCTTCTTTTGCTGGATGTGGTCCTTCAATGTTGTCAATATAATCTCTTTCTTACAATACTCTTCCTAAGCTATGGTGAATATCATTGAGCTCAAGAGGAGTTGTTTGGAAATGTTGTGCCTCAGCATTGTAATTGGGTTGAGCTACTCCAATGTGTGGGTTTGGAAATGGTGGTACGGGTAGTTGAGTGGGGTGTATATTTGAGATGGATGTGGATGGGATTGTGGTTGGTTTTATTACTCAGGTTGTTCCTTGCCTCCTAGAGGGAATACAGCTGAGGTAACCACTAACCAATCTTTTAGCTACATGTCCTAGCCTACCTGCAACCAGAGAGGGCTCTCTCTTTGTAATTTAGCTTTGTTTGTTTGTATTTTAAGCTAGCTCATAAGACACAAGTTTTGTTTGATGTTTGGAAGGTGACATTCAGTAGAGAAAGGTAGCAAGTTGTGAGAAGTTCATACCATTGGGTTGATGGAGTCTAAGTCAATAAACTTCTAAGTATGGTTTCTTTAGCAAAAAGCAACTTACAGAGCAAGATAATTAAACACAGAACAATCTTTGAAACTGAAATAAGATGAAATGGAGTCAAAGAATGAAAGGCAATCAAGAATCTTTCATTCTGTTAACAGAGAGAAATTGCGTAAACATTATCAGGGAGCATTTAAGAATTCCTTGATAACATTTGAAATGAAAAACCAGGGAGACAAGAGCAATTAAGAATTCTTGCCTATGCTAGTCCTATAGAAAACATTTAAAATTGCAGGAATTGAACACAGATTATAGTGAAGTAAATTCTGGGTTATTATTTTTTCCTGTAACTTAGAACATGATACTTAGATGATAAATAAAGACAAATACAGTAACATAAGAGTTAAGAAGACTTATTGATCCATGCATTAACACAAGAATTCTATAATCTATTCTTTTGCCATCGATTCCACACTCAGTCAGTTCACCAGTAAAGCGTTCCAACAATTTTATTTCTGAAGAGTTCTCTAAAATATACATCTCAATTCAAGAATGATATTCACTAGCCAACAATAATACATCTCTTTAACAAGTATATATAGGAGTTTACAAAATATCCCATAGGGAAATATCTGGACATAAATGTATCCATCTACTCTGATATAATCAATAACTATTTGTGTAAAAAGCACGCAGCAATAACTCAGGAATTAAAAGCTCTTTACTCACTGCTGTAGGTGTCCTATTTGCTGTTGCCCCTTGACTCTGGCAGTCGGTGGATGACCGCTTCCTTGATGTGTTGTCCTATTGTGCTGTCCTGTGCCACCTCGTCTGCGCGTTTTGAATACTTTTAGCGCGAATTTCACCCACTGTCAGTTCGATTTTCTGGTATCCGAGCCATATAATGCAACTTGCATGTTGTGCAGACAATAAATAAGAAGAGAATTAAAACTACTTTAGAATCTGAAGCAGGCTTTGCCACCATTCCTCTGTTGGTAGTTGATGCTTTCTTAATTTGAATAATATTTCATCAGCTTCAGTGTATGTGTAATAATTCAACCAAACTGGAAAGAGGTGTGCTATCTCATGCTCTATGTAAAACAAATCTTCTAGTTTACCATATAAAATCTGCCCTGTGGGAGGGACTGCTTCTTCTGTGCTGCTTGACGATGCTGTAATTTGATTTTGCACATAGGTACTCAGTCTGTTTGAATAATGTTCCTGTTTTAGCAGCCTTCCAGTGCTAGTGACCAGGCTGGGTAAACCTTTGCTTTGCAAATTTGAAAGCTTCTGTCTAAAGGCATTTAGCTCTGTCTGCATTTCTTGGCATTTTCTTTCTATAGTTTGGACAAAATTTCTCATGGTCAGCACCTTCTTGACTCTGACAATAGTCTTTGTCCTGTTCTGGATGTTCAGTGCTGCTAGCTGCTCACCAGTGCGAGTATTCAAAAAGTTAGTCAATTGACTGGCTTGCTCAGGCTTATCTGCCAATAATGTTCTGGCCTTATGAGTTTCATATTGAGCTACTGCCATCAATTCTATCTGATCAAAAATGGTTTGTATTGTTGTCCATTGATTAGCAAGATCTTGGCCAATGTTATTCCACAAAATTGTTTTTATCTCGGTTAGGGTTCTATGGAGAGTGAGGTCTTTCTCCAAGGCCTTTATCTTGTTCTCTAGGGCCTTTACTTCCCTGGTCTTCTCGGCAACTGTCATTTTTGATTTATCATAACTAGCCTCAATCTTGGCTAGCTTTTCTTTAGTCTCCTTCATTTCTTCCATTTGTAATTCCAGAGCTTTAATTTCTTTCATCATGGCCTCCATGCTCAAACCGACCTCTTGCAATGCTGTTGAAGTTGAGGCACCTACTGCTGAAGTTGAGGCAGGGGCAAGTGTTGTTGTAGTCACTATTGTAGGAGGAGCTGTAATTATTGGAGCTGTTTGGGATGGTTGAGGGGCCAACTTTGGCTGCTTCCATTGTTGAGCCTCTTCCAATGCTTTCTCTGTGTCCAATATCCTTTTGTTCATCCTCATAAGCAAGCTAACCACATCCTCTACTTCCTGTTGTTGCGCCACTTCTGCAGTTTGAGGATGTATGGTAGTTGGCAGCTTCATTTGTTTTCTCAGTGCTGCTATGTCTTCCTCCTTTTT
>APFE031682584.1:0-24575 GCA_000404065.3 Pinus taeda | reverse complement strand
TTACTGCTAATCCAACATCTCTTGAACCAACACCATCCAATCCTACGGTTGCGATGAGGGAAGAGTAATCGACAGTCAGCAAGTCAATTGCGACGGGTCGTTGTCCCCGATCGTTAATGGGAAGGTATTGTTAGGGTCCTATAAATATAGTAATCCAAGTATGGTTATCTAGCCATTTATCCCACAGTGATATTGTGAATTATTTTTCATTTTTATATTGTCTAGCCTATAAAAGGAAATATAGAAAAGAAAAGAATAAAGATTAAAGGGGAAAAGAAAAATAAATATATAAATAATAATAAAACCCCAAAGGGTGCACTAGTGCAAATGACACCATTTTATCATATTATATTAAATGTTGTTTTAAAGCTTGGAAATAAAGGTGACTCGACATATTTCGTCGCTTTTCATAAAGCGTTCTCACTTTTCAAAGGTAGAAGTCCCCGTTCAGATCAACGACGGGGGAATGATGTTCGGCTCCCCCACCCTGACCTTTCCGGAAGAGGGGGGGGTCTGAAATATGCTTAAATTTAAGACCACCCGAGGTAACATGGCGACTCCTCATTTATTTCGGGGGGGTCCTTCCCTTTACCACCCCCACCTCCCAAAAAAAACCACCACCTTTCAACGCTCCTTCCACCCATTTTCTCCCACTCCATCCTTGACACCCATCATCTGCCACTCTGTCCATATCACCCATCTGTCCACATCACCCATCCTCCATGTCAAGTAATCGTTATCATTCAAATTTCCCTCCAACAGTCATATAGTCGTTAGCCATTAAATTTTCTCCCGCCAATGTCTAAAAACTCATAAATACTCGCTTCAAAACATTAATAAGCCTATTGATCGGCCTCAATTCACTTTATAAAATCCCGTATCAACCTGTATTATCCCATTTTTCTTGTTATTTTATCTACGCAAGTTCAGATTGAAAGATTTCCAAGCTTGCCAACGCCATCTGCAAAGTTTTTCCCTTTCTGCAACCAATCAAATTGCGACCTGGTAACACTGTTTTTCGAATTGCCTATTGAAATTAAAGATGTCTTCACACTATTGAAATTAAAGATGTCTTCACACAAAGGAAAGGGAAAGGTGCCTGATGAGAATCCTATAGTACCTCCTGTACCTAATTTAGATGTGTCCCCTTTAATTGATACCCAATACAAGAGAGTAGAAACACGTGTGAGTTTGATCTGTATGAACTTCATAATTGGGAAAAATAGAAGTATTTAGACCAGAGTGATGATTTAAATATCTGGCAATCACTTCTATCTCAATTTCTTTTTCCTCATAGTCATATTTTCCCTGAATTCGCTACCTAGTGTCATCTTAGCTACCTCCCTAGCTAGAAAGTAGTAATTGCTCAAAACAATGAAGTTTTGTTTTCAACTACTCCATAAAGCATTTGTCAAGCTCTTCAAATAAATCCTCAAACCTCTTTACATCCATTTTCTCCTGATGCACTCATGGAGATATACAAAAAGCTTACCCTCCCCCAGCGAGCCAATATTTTTTAATGTTTTTTGCTTGAAAATTTTGAAATGCCTAGAACAAATCCTGCATACTCTACTTCTATTTTCCATGAGATGTCAAGACAACTCATTTCCATGGTTACTTGCCCATTAGGTTATCATACAGACCAATGGGTAGATGCGATAGTGTTAGGGTTTTTATTAGTATTTTCAACTGGTCAGAAGCCTTCAATTCTTTTCAATTATAGTCAATACTTAGCAGATGTTATACATGAGCCGTTTCTCAAGTTTAAAGTTGAAGGTGTGTTCAAACACCAACCAGTTTTAGTATATCTGATGTTATTCTATCAAGCAGACAGGTTCAAGGTCCAGTTACAGAAGATGGGTGATCAGGGAAGTCCATTACCAGTCATTCACTGGACTTCTTTAGTTAGAATAAATTCAGAAGATTATTCATTCAGCTATTTTGTGGATCAGTTTTTACATACATCCTTGTGTCTACTTAGCAGTGATGCTATACCAAGGATTTCACCAGAGATTAACAAAGTTTTGCATCTTTTAGAACAGTCAAAAGTTGGAGATTGTTATCTCTAGTAGAACTATACAAAGATTTAGATCTATGGGTGTGAGATTCCTCCCTATAGATTACTAGTTTTTGTACCAGTAAGGATTTTTGCTTTGTAATACACTACATAGATGTTAAATATGGATGAATTACATTTTGTATCAAATAAAAAGAAAGCACAATTTAAATTGAAGGCACATGTTGGGCCTTATATTGTAAATATCATAGCAACAACAAAAGAAGTGGAGGCAATATTAAAGAAGATGAAATTTAAACTAAGCTTCACATGGTCTTATGATCCCTTAGGGATAATTTCAAAGCTAAGAGTTGAGTAGAAGACCACTCCATATGCACATACACCTAGGCCAAAGATAGAGTGGTATGAAAAATCACGAGCAGTGGAAAAAAAACAAACTACAAGAGGCTGAAGAACAAATTCTCGGTCAATCATCTCTGCAAACCCTTATTCCAAAGGACAAAGAAATCAAGAGGCCGAGGGAAAGTATGTCCCCTACAAATTCAGAAGCACAAGCTACAGACTTATGTGTCTTCAAGAGGAGAAAGAAGGATCTAAAGACTAATACTACAATGGTAATCTCAAGTAATAAATATTCAAGAAGGAACCTGAGAAGAAAAGGATTCACAGGAGCAAACTACAATGGTTTTGACAGGTATTCCCACCACTTCATTCCCATATGTTGATGAGACAATTGAGTCTCCTATCTCTCCTACATCTCAGATTCCAGCACAACAGAATATTTTTGCAAGATACAGGGAGATCAAGTTGAAGAATGAAGCTTTGAAGGCTTCAACATATTCAGAATTCTGGAAACAGATTGCCACCACTCAACACAGATTGTTGTCTGCATTTGACACAGAAAAGGGGCAGTTCCAAATGGCATTTTTGGAACCTACAGTTCCAGCCCCCAAAAGTGCAAAAGCCTACAAAGCTTCAATACTTTATGTTGATACCAAAAAGCTTCAATATTTTATGTTGATACCAAAAAGGTTCATGCAATCGATCGAATTGACTTGCATAAGAAAGCAAGTGAGATGATTTATTCAACACTGACAAGTTCAACCATGGCTATCTCAAAGTTATAAACTTCTCTGAATAATATGCATTCAAAGTTGAAGATAAAACGAATGTCTTCTCTGGCCAAAGACACTAGAATTAAAACTTTAGAAGATTTAATAGTCAAACTAGGATATGATCCTATTGATGTCAAGGCAGCCGAGGAGATAATTAAAAACAAAAATGCATATATTCAAGCACTCAGGAAACAACTTAAGCTTCCAACCACATAGCACCCTCAGGCCAAAGAAGTAACCAATCTGGAAATGGAGAAAGAAAAGTTGTTCAAAATAATAGTTGAACAAAATGTTCAAACCCAAAAGATGGAACAGGACATGGAAGCATTGTTGAAGGAAAAGGAACAATTGGAAGCAGAAAGTACATCAGCAACAGGTACATCAACATAGCAGGAAGTACAACAAACAACACAAGCATCAACTTCAGATTCTTCTGAAAAGCTATTGCAAGCTTTGGGAGAATTATCATTAAAAAATAAGTAAAATGAGAAGTTAACAACAACACTCACAAGGATGGAGGAAATCAAGATAAAAGCAAATAATGCATACCTAGCAGAGGTGCAAAATAATTACAAATTGATACAACAAATTCAAAAGTATGAGAATTGGTCTCTAACAGCTCATATGTTGGCAGAGGCCAAAAAGAGTATATGGCATAAGATAAATGCAAACATCACAGAATTATGGTCATCCATTCAAATCATATTTGAGTAGGAAGAGTTAGTGCAAAATGTCAAGGCAACAATTGAACAAACAAATATTGAAGCAAATAGAATTATTAAAATGTTGAATTCTAAAACTAAGGAAGAGCCTGAAGAACTCCATATTCAAGACAGAACAAGTACAGTGATGGAAGTAAAAAGGGTATTAACAAAGCGGAATGTCATGATACAGTTGGAGAATAAGTGCAAAGAATTGGAGTTAAAAATAAAAATATTTAACAGAAAATTTAGTGTATTGCAGAAGAAAGGGCTCCCAACATTAAGAGCTTCTAATGGCAAACTGAATCCATTGGAAAATTATCAAGATCAATTATGTAATATTATTGCAGATGCATTCAAGTTTTCTAAAGTAAGAGGAACTATAAGTGGAGAAGCTTTCATCGAAGGCCTACAACATGACCTCTTCATTTAACATCAAATGCATCATCTATTTTTAAACAAACCAACTTTCTAGACATACACATAATTAGATGACAGATTTCGGAGCATGGTAAAATTTTCAATTCCTAATGAAGAGTGATGGGATAAGTTGTTGGAGCTAGTAGAATAAAGACAAATAGAAATCCTATAGTTTTGGAGAATAGGCAAAGAGAAGAAGCAGAAAAGTAGCTACAATCATCAACAGTTCACCTCAAACTCTGAACAGAAAATCAAAAATAGTTTAGATTTCCTATTCCTTAGTTCTATTTTGGAAATATCTACATGTTTTCAGTAGATATTATTTTGCAATAAATTTTATTTGAAGTCTGAATCAATTCGAGACCATCTCTATAAATATTTTGTAAAAATACTTAGTAAGGGTTGGATTATGCAAGAAGAAAAGATTTTTTTGTGATTGTATATATAGTGAAATATATTTTTGAAGTAATCAATTAAGCAATACAGAGGCAATTTGTTTTCAGGATTCTTGTGTCAAGCAAATGGTGATGTTCTCCATGCCCAATGGACTTTTTTTCCATTTTACAACCAAAAATTTAAAAAATCTATCGTGTCCTTTCATATCTAGCCTAAAATATAAACACTAAGATTAAAAACCATACAGAGAGAACCCTATCTGATGCTAGAAGGGCTAGATTCTAGCTTTGGAAGTGGTTTGTGGTTACCTCTGCAGTTTCCTTTTCAGCCTAGGAAAACTACGGAGTTCTAACATTCTAACGACCATACTGGGGACTTCTTCCCTGGTAACTTTGATTACAAAATCTTAAACCTATCCCCTGTGGGTGACAGTGAGTTCGGAAATCTTTAGGCTAAATTCTTCACCCAAAAGTTGTATATATTCCCAGTTGTAAATAATTTCTTTGAAGATCTGACTCCTAGAAAGATTTACACCCAATCCCATCCAGATCCTAATCCTCCCAGATGATTAGAAAAAAGATCTTTACGAAAAGTCAAGCAAGCAATAATCCTTTGTCGATATCTAATTCACTCCCAGAAAGTTTTATAACAGTTGAGGATATTGAGTTTGATTTACCCTTTGAGCATAATCCTTTCATAAACAAATCAAAAAGATTTTTCCCTGAAATAGTCTTTGATGAATCCATTATGAAACCTCATATCTCAGCGCATCAGCCTGTCATTTTAGATTCTGATAAAGATCATGTACAACAATTTGAAAATCTTGAAGATCTAGTAACCCAATTGAATCAGATTGGTTAAAAACCATTTGTAGTTCAACAAACTACCATTTCTTCTTCTATCTCATCATTGACCTCCCCTGTAATTTCCCTTTTTTCCACTATCCCCATTTCATCTCTCATCAAGACTCCTTTTGTAGTAACTCAGCAGGTCACAGTTCCACCTCCTTTACCACCCTTAACATCAAGCACAACTACAGTTTCATCCTCCTCCCATATTCCAATCATGGCAACTTGTTATGCCCCTTTGGTTTTGCAACAACCACTAAATGTTATGCCACTAAATAATTCACAACATATACCACAACTTGATGGAACTGGGCCCGCTACATCTCAGCAACACATCAATAAGATGAATGCTTTTGCAGACCTAGAAAAGGTTGATGATGATGATGTTCAAATAAGGTTGTTTGCTCAAAGTTTGATTGGTGAAGCAAAAATATGGTATAAGGGATTAGCAGCAGGCAATATTGCCAACTTACAGCAATTTCATCAAGTTTTTCTTCCTCATTGGGAGGTTAAGAAGAATCCACTTTAGATTCTTGCAAAATATGAAATTGTAAGAAGAGCTCTAGGAGATTCAGTTCAAGATTATTCAAATAGATTCAACAACCTTTATAATTCTATTCCAATAGAAATAAAGCCTCGCTTTACTTCGATATCTAGATGGTTTTGATACTGACATGGCCTATCATTTGAGATAAAGAAATCCAACCACTTTCCAACCACTTTAGAAAAGATGCAAAAGAATGTTGTTAGTGTAGAGGCCAATCTGATTGCCAAGAAAGCCAAACTGAGGGTTGAAAAGAGAGTGACTATTAATGAGGAACCATTTTCATCATCAGATGTGAAACTAGACACTTTGGTTAAAACTATGCAAAGAATGATGGAAAGAATGACTTTGACAGATAGAGCTCCACCAAAAGAATCACAAGGGGGTCCTCAGATCAAGAATCCAAATTTTAGAAGGAACCAGCCCCAAATTAAACAAAAAGAGCCAAGAAACCCAACATATCAACAGTAAATTAGACCTCCTTTTCAGGAAAATTATGCGAAGGAAGAAAATGAGACAACAGATGAGCTAGAAGAGAATCAGATTAATCTTTTTGGTGAAGGAGAAATAAATAATGTTTTCTTAACCAAAGAGGAACAAGATTTGTTCTTGTTAGCACAACAAGATGTCATGCCTATAGAATCAGAGGATTACAAAACGGGTTATCAAAATGCTATTATGGAAGTGCACAAGCAATATAATCTGAGAAATAAGAAAGTTGCAGCAAATCCTCCTAAAAAGATCCAAATTGATACACCTTCTACAAGTCAAACGAAGGTTGATCCTCAAAAGGAAAACCCCTCAAAAACAAGATACAACTCAAAAAGAGGTAGAAAAGCCTCAACCTTCTTTCAATATTGAACATGAGCTATCAAAGGTGAAAATTTATGTTCCTCTAACTGGATTGGTGAAGAAAGAAGTGTATAGAAGAGTCAAGTTATAAAAGCACTAAAGATAGAGGAGGGAATAGATACTGTGAACGTAAGTGATGACTAGCCATAATTGTTATTTGGACCATCAGTTGAGGGAAAATCACAAGATGGTAATGTGCCACCTTTTTTTGTTAGCCTTAACATTCATGATTTCATTTTGCATAATGCCATGCTAGATTTGGGTGCTTCACATAATCTCACTAAAGTGATTATGGAGAAACTTGGATTAGATATTGTTAAAATTGGCAACTAGGGCCAAACTTCATGTGGGTCATCTTATTCATGGCTAATAATATTTTCATTAGATTCCTCTCATCGAGAGGTGTAGGATTGATTTAAAGATCATCCGATTCCGATAAGTATTCATGGAGATATGAATTTATTTTGATTATGGAATTATTATCAAGCCAACCTACAACTCATGTAGGTTCATAAGCCCAACAATCGCATCTATTCAAACATCAAAAGTTGTGTATAAATATAGGAGGACTTTTCCTCATTTGCACTCACTCATCTCATCACATCTCTCTCTCTCTACTGCGCAGAAAGGGTCTCTCTCACACATGTGAAGCCGGAAGCTGCTGAAACTGAAGCTGCAACTGCAAATCCAAACTTTGACCAGTGTGGACCATCAAACCTCCTCTTCTGATCTGCGTTGTAGGTTCATCTGAACCTCCTTTGAAGGCTGCAACTTTTGGTGGTGGAAACAAGTCGATCCGACGGATAGTTTGTGAGATATCAACTGCCTTAGTTTGAAGGAAACTGCTGCAACTGCAGAAGTGAAGTTTGACCTGCATGGACCAGAAGATCTCCTCATCTGAACTGTGTTGTAGGTTCATCTGAACCTCTTCTAAAGGCTGCAACTTTTGGTGGTGGAATCAAGCCGATCCGACGGTCAGTTTGTGAGATATCGACTGCCCTAGCTTTGATGATGAAGCCGCTAATGCTGATGTTGCTGATCTAGGGTTTTCTATTGCTAATATCAATCAGATTTATTGTACTATTTCTCTCTGCTGAATTATTTAAGATAAAAGAAAATTTGATCAAAGGGTTTCCCCACACATTATGGGGTTTGTCCCTGGCTAGCCGCCACATCTTGTGTCTCTTGTCTTGGCTTGTTTTATGTCGATCGTTTAATGTTCTATCTGCACTTTACTTTATGTAGATGTGATTGCTAATCTGTGGAATATAATAAGAAAAAGAAGTAAACTTCTATAAGCATAGAACATACCATAACTTAACATGGTATCAGAGCTAAGGCGAAGACAAAGCCCGAGCAAGAGAGAGAGAAATCACAGAAGAGAAGATTGGCAAGGCTATTCTAAAAGAACTATGGGGTCCTCAACACTCTTTCCTACCGAAGACAAGCTCCGTGAGAAAATTGACTATCACGGACAGAAGATGTCTATCAATCTAACCCTAGAAGATCAAGGAGTGCTGGACCATGTAAGAGGCAATATTGTTGAGCCACCATCAAATGCATCCATTGCTGCCTGGAACAAATGGAAAAATGGAGAAGTCAAAACAAAGAAGATCATCCAGGACTCTATTGACAAGCACTTGGTGGCCTACATCTCTGAACTGGACACCTCCAAGGAAATCTACGATATACTGGTGAGTTTATTTAAAGTCAATGATGCAAATCAAGTTTTGTTTCTTAGAAATAAGTTGAGGGAAATCAAGAAGTGTAAAGATGAGAGTATGCAAACATACTTCTTAAGAATCACTGGGATCCAGAACGATCTCCTATCTATTGGGGAAACTATTATTGACAGGGAAATGGCACTCACAACTCTTGGAGGATTACCATCCGAATGGTACATGTTCAAGGACTACTCTTCTGAACAATAATGTAATTCCTAGTTTCGAGGAATTAATGGCTAGATGCATTCAAGAAGAAACAAGGGTAGAAGAGCAAGAAGTGCCCTTGCCTAAAGGTCCTCCTGTTGCTTTTTCTTATCATGCTAAGAAAAGAAATAATTTCGAGTCTAAATAAAATAAAATAAAAAAAGGCTGGACCTAAGGGTGGAAGAAAAGGACGATGTCACATTTGCAATAAAGCAGGTCACTATGCAAGAGAATTCCCTGACAGAAAAGACTCTCACCGAGATGATGATCAAAATCCCTCCCATGGCAATCAAAGGAATGGCAAACCTAATAGCAGAGGTAAAATGAGTGTTGGAAATCAAGGAAGAGGACAACCATTCAAGAAGGCTAGAAATTCCAGGTATGAATCTAGCATTGTTGACAATAAGCAGGCTGAATATTATCTACCAGTTGCCCTATCTATCTCTGCTCCTTCGGACTCAATGGGAATTTGACTCATTGATAGTGGTGCCTCAAGACACTTCACTGGTTACAAAGAAGTACTCCATAATCTGGTAGAAAAAGAAACTAACCTGGAAATTGTCCTTGGAGATGACATGAAATACCCCGTGAAAGGTGTAGGCAATGTTTCTGTCAAATTGAATCAAGGTAATACGATCCACTTACAAGATGTAATATATGTACCTGATTTCAAAAAGAACCTGGTATCCATCCCGGCAATGGAAGACAAAGGCTACAAGGTAACCTTCAGCAATGGCAAGGTACCCATATGGAAAAGTATTGTTAAAGATGCTTTCACTCTTGGGTTTCGAGTTGATTCTTTATATCAGGCCGATGGAAGTCCCCTAGGTGTCATGTCTTGTGACACAACTCTTCAGTCCGAACTTTGGCATCAGAGGTTTGCCCACCTTCATTACAAAGCTCTACCGATGTAAGACAGATGGTAACAAGGATGCCCGAATTCCAAGTAGAGAAAGAAGGTGTATGTCCGAGATGTGCCAAAGGAAAGCTCAAAAGGGGACCATTCCCCTCAATTCAAAGCAAGACCTCTGATATATTACAACTAGTTCACTGAGTCATATCTGATATGATGCCTGTGAACTCCTTGGGAGGATATTCATACTATCTTACTTTTACAGATGTCTATTCTCGAAAGACCTGGATATACTTCTTGAAAAAGAAGGATGAACTGTTCTTTTGGTTTCGACACTTCAAAGCCCTGATCGAGAATCAAACCGAAAAGAAGATCAAGATCATAAGAACTGATAATGGGACTGAATATGAATCTAATGAGTTCCATGATTTTTGTAAAGATGCTGGCATCATGAGGGAGACTACTACACCATATACTCCTGAACAGATTTGTGTGGCAGAAAGGAAGAATCGCACGATTATGGAAGTTGTCTGGGCCATGCTACATGATCAAAGACTTCCGAAGTTTCTATGGGTTGAAGCTGCAAACACCGCCGTATATGTACAAATCGATGCCCTCATCAAGCATTGGGTTCCCAGACTCCTGAAGAAATGTTCACCGGTAAGCAACTTGATGTTTCTTATTTTAGAATTTTTGGAAGCCCTGTATATTTTCATGTGCCGAAAGAGAAAAGAAATAAATTGGGTGCATTTGGAAAGAAAGGAATTTTCGTGGGCTATGGTGAAAAAACTAAAGGCTATAGAATCTATGTAGTCGGTCAAAGGGAAGTCGTGATTAATCATGATGTCACCTTTGACGAAGATATGGCTCTCAGCAAGGTGGACAATCTTTCGAATTTGAGGAGCTCTCAAAAAGCCAACACCAGGGAACCGAAAGAAAAGGATGATGAATCAATGCCTGATGTAGAAGAACCCATGGATCCGATTGATCCTCCTCCACATGAGCCTTCCTCTTCTAGGAAGAGGCCTTCATGGCTTAAGGGGCTACTTGATGATGCTGAAGGAGATGCTGCACCCTGAGGAACCTTTCGTGAAAGTAAGAAACCTAACAAGTATCAAGGATACTTGACCATCATGAGCACGATCATACAAAATGAGCCTTCATCATTCTCAGATGCCATCAAGCATCAAGTATGGAAGGATGCTATAACCAAAGAATATGAGTCTATCATGAAGAATGATGTCCGGGAAGTAGTTCCCAGACCCCGGGACAAGAAAGTTGTTACTTCCAAATGGCTTTACAAGATAAAGCATGCAGCACATGGAAGTATGGAAAAGTATAAGGATCGTTTTGTTGCTCGTGGTTTCTCCCAGAAGGAAGGTATAGACTATGATGTGATATTTGCACCTGTTGCCAGATATACGACCATCTGCTCGATCATAGCCCTTGTCGCTTCACAAGGATGGAACCTACATCAGATGGATGTCAAGACAGCGTTCTTGCATGGTTCGATCAAAGAAGAGGTCTACGTGGAGCAACACGAAGGTTTTGAGATTACGATCGAAAAACTCGTGTATGCAGGTTGAAGAAGGCTCTCTATGGGCTGAAGCAAGCACCCCGAGCATGGTATGAGAGGATCGATAGCTACCTGATGAAGCTGGGATTCACTAGGAGTGAAGCCGATCCTAACCTTTACTTTAAGGTTGAAGATGACAAACCTCTCATACTGGTGCTGTATGTGGATGACCTTTTTCTAACAGGTGGAGACCCTCTCATTCTCAAATGTAGAAGGGAGTTGGCTTCTGAATTTGAAAGGAAGGACCTAGCACTGATGCACTATTTCCTAGGACTTGAAGTGTGGCAGAAGCTATGGGAAACTTTCCTATCTCAAGGAAAATATGTGGTGAAAATATTGGAAAGATTCGGTATCATGGACTGCAAGCCTGTAACTACCATGATGGAGCTTGACTTCAAGAAGTTAAGAGGTAGTACTGTTGGACCTGTTTTACGAAATGCTACTGAGTATCGGCAACTCGTCGGAGCATTAATGTTCTTAGTGAACTCCTATCCAGATATATGCTTCGCAGTCAAGAGGTTGAGTCAACATATGGTTGAACCCCACCATATACATTGGATTGGTGCCAAGAATCTATTGAGGTATCTTCGTGGCACAAGCATTTATGGGTTAAGAATCTGTTGAGATATCTTCGTGACACAATCATTTATGGGTTAAGATACACTGTCAGAGATGTGAGACTATTTGGATACACAGATGTTGATTGGGCAGGCAATGTGGAGGACCGTAAGAGCACTTCCGGGTGTTGTTTCTCCTTGGGATCTGCTTCGATACCCTGGATGAGTAGGAAGCAGAAGTCGGTGGCCTTGAGCACCGCTGAAGCAGAGTATATTGCTGCTAGCATGGCCTCCTGTGAGGCAGTCTAGTTGCGAAAGCTCTTCAGTGAGATTTTTGGATTTACATTGGATACCACCGTGATCCTTTGTGACAACTAGAGTGGGATTCGTTTGTCAGAGAATCCTGTATTTCATGATCACTCCAATCATATCGATATCAGGTACCACTATATTCGAGATATGGTGCAGGCAGGAGCTATAAGGCTCCAACATATCGGTATAGATGAACAGGTCACCAACATTCTAACAAAGCCCCTTGGGAAAGTAAAATTCCTGACTTTCCGAGAACAACTTGGAGTTGTTCAAAGACCCTCTAATGAGGGTCCTGTATGATGCATTGAGCTCTGGGAGCTCTAGTGGGGTGCGGGGTACTTCTTGGAGTAGCATATGACCACAGGATGATTCACTATCCCCTAGTGGTATACATGTACAACCCGTGGCGACATTTTAGCAGGATTGATGTGTTCTCCTGTGAGGCCTGGATTGATGTGTTCTCCATGGCAATTGTAGCAAGATTGATGTGTTCTCCTGTGAGGCATGGATTGATGTGTTCTCCATGGCGGCCTGGATTGATGTGTTCTCCATGGTGATTGTAGCAGGATTGATGTGTTCTCCATGGCAATTATAGCAGGATTGATGTGTTCTCCTGTGAGGCCTGGATTGATGTGTTCTCCATGGCGGCCTGGATTGATGTGTTCTCCATGGTGATTGTAGCAGGATTGATGTGTTCTCCTATGAGGACGGGATTGATTAAGTTCTCTTGTCGAGACATCCTACCCATGCAGTCTAGGACTCATGGGAAGTACCTCTCATCTGATAAATGAGGGAAATGAAGATAGGGACCATAGTAGTATCAATGGACGCATCGTTGTATCTACCTTACTCCCTACACTAGGATGACCTCCATTGATTTGGGATCAATGATACTGGTCTGGGACCAGTGGTAGGAGTGGTACATTCTATGACACTGACTTCGGATCGGTTGTTACTTGTCTAGGACCAGTGGTACACTCTCTGAGACTGACTTTGAGCCAGTGGAGGATGTTACTGGTCTGGGACCAGTGGTAGGAGTTGTACTCACTATGACGCTGACTTCGGGTTGGTTGAGACTGGTCTGGAACTAGTGGTACATATTCTGAGACTGACTTTGAGTCAATATGATACATCCTCGATCATTTCTTCTTCTTCATAATTCGGACAAAAGCAGAGCAAAACAAAACAAAGAAGAGCAGAGCATAACAGAGGAGAGTCGTACAGATCAGTACAGGGCAGAACAAGATAACGCAGAACAGGTAGAATAGAGCAGAGCAGGGAAAGGGTTACATTGTACAGAGCAGTGCATTTGATGGATGAATAGTAGCGACTGACAAACAGATTGCAGATGAAGTTCTCCCTAGTTGAGAGGGAGTGTTAAAATTGGCAACTAGGGGCAAACTTCATGTGGGTCATCTTATTCATCGCTGATAATATGGTCATTAGATTCCTCTCACCAAGAGGTGTAGGATTGATCTAAAGATCATCCAATTCCGATAAGTATTCATGGAGATACGAATTTATTTTGATAATGGAATTATTATCAAGCCAACCTACAACTCATGTAGGCTCAGAAGCCCATCAGTCACATCTATTCAAACATCAATAGTTGTGTACAAGTACACGAGGACTTTTCCTCATTTGCACTCACTCATCTCATCACATATCTCTCTTTACTACGCAGAAAAGAGTCTCTTATCTACAGCGCAGAAAAGGGTCTCTCTCTCACACATGTGAAGCTGGAAGCTGTTGAAATTGCAGTTGAAACTGCAGATCCAAACTTTGACCAGCGTGGACCATCAAACCTCCTCTTCTGATATGTGTTGTAGGATCGTCTAAACCTCCTCTGAAGGCTGCAACTTTTGGTGGTCGAATCAAGTCGATCCGACGGACAATTTGCGAGATATCAACTACCCTAGTTTGAAGGAAGCTGCTAAAACTGAAGCTGCAACTGCAGAAGTGAAGTTTGACCTACCTGGACCAGAAGATCTCCTCATCTAAACTGTGTTGTAGGTTCATCTGAACCTCCTCTGAAGGCTGCAACTTTCTGTGGTGGAATCAAGTCGATCTGACGATCGGTTTGTGAGATATCGACTGCCCTAGTTTTGATGATGAAGCCGCTAATGTTGATGCTGCTGATCTAGGGTTTGCTACTGCTGATATAAATCAAATTTATTGTATTATTTCTCTCTGCTGAATTATTGAAGATAAAAGAAAATTTGATCAAAAGGTTTCCCCACACATTGTGGGGTTTGTCCTTGGCTAGCCGCCACATCTTGTGTCTCTTGTCTTGGCTTGTTTTCTGTCGATCGTTTAATGTTCTATCTGCACTTTACTTTATGTACATGTGATTGCGAATCTATGGAATATAATAAGAAAAAGAAGTAAATTGCTATAAGCATAGAACATACCATAACTTAACAGATATAACCAGGACATATAAAGACCTTTTCTCTTTTGATTCAAGCAGAGTAAGATGCTTAGGTTTGATTAAGGATTTATGTATAACCCTTGCCCAAATCACAACAAAAAGTGTAGTCATGGATATTGTTGTGGCTGATATACCTCCTAAATATGGAATGCTCTTATCAAGATCTTGGGGAGCAAAGTTGCAGGGCACCTTGCAGATGGATATGACATATGCAACTATGCATGTTTTCCAGCAACAAAGGAGGTTGTAAACAGAGACTCTGATGAAATATATGGTAAGCAACCGAGACAAGCCCAATAATTACACTTTATTATGTATATTCAGACATTGATTCTTTCCTTTTATATACTAACGTATGTTTAGAGGAGGAAATGTCACATATGGAAAGTCAATCACAAAAAATAGAGGATGTGAAATTAAAGAATGAAACAGAAGATGATAAGGATGAAGGCCTTTGGCATATGGATTTTGATGGGGTAGTGAGCAAGGAAGGAGCAGGGGTTGTATGGATCTTAGACACAAACTCTAATAAATCAAAGACATATTCCTACAATCTTAATTTCCAATGTACCAACAATGTAGCTAAGTATGAGGCACTCATTTTGGGGTTGATGTTATTGAAGAGATCAGGAGCTAAAAGAATTTCAATCCATGGTGATTCAGAACTCATCATAAATCAAATCAAAGGTGAGTATTCAGCTAAGTATCCTAGGTTGAGGGCAAACAGAATTGCTGTCATAGATTTTTTGCGTGTTTTCCACAGTATCAATTGTCTTTCATTCCTAGAAGTCAAAATGTGTTTGTTGATGCATTGGCTACCTCAACAAGTACATGTAAAATTCCTTTCCACCTAAATAACATAAGTTACTGGCAAGTGTTTGACAATGACAAATAGTTACACAGGTTTTTTACAGTTAAAGGGAGAGTTTGCAAATTTGCATATTGATACAGAAAGTAATGTTGAAGATGATAGTCAAAAGAATATTTTGAGTAAGATCAATGAGAATTCCGATGAACATGAAACAAAGCTTAAAATCCTGCAGCTAAAAGATAATTTAATACCAAGAGGTTTGGTACCACTTGAATTATTTGATTTCAATGATGTGGCTTATAAGCCCAAAATACAGCCTTTGGGAGCTAAAGTAGAGGATTGTAACATACGGACTAAAGATAATCCAAAGATTGTGAAGCTTTCTAAGTCTTTACCTCCTGAAAAGAAACATAAATACATTGATTTATTGAAAGAATACTCTAATGTTTTTGCATGGGGATACAAAGATTTGAAGGCCTATGATACTAGTATTATTCAACATACTATTCCTATTAAAGAATACTAGAAACTTTTCAGGCAGAAGCTAAGGAAAGTGAATCCCCTTCTACTACCTTTAATTGAAAAAGAGATAAGGAAGCTTTTTGATGCCAAGATTATTGTACCTTTGATATTTTCTAAATGGTTATCAAATCTAGTACCAACGAGAAAAAAAACTAGAGAAAAAAGGTTATGTGTGGATTTCCGAAACCTTAATAAAGTTTCTCTCAAAGATAATTACCCTTTACTGAAGATGGATCATATTCTACAGAGGGTAGTTGATTCTAGAAGTGTTTCATTGCTTGATTGTTTTTGGGGTTACAACCAGATTTCAGTGCATCTAGATGATCAAGACTAAACATCCTTCACAACTCCTTGGGGTACTTTCATGTATGTGAAGATGCCTTTTGGGCTTATGAATCCAGGAGCAACTTTTGCAGATGAAAAGGTTTATTGTAAGATATCTAGATGACATTACTATATTTTCTAAAACTAATGAAGATCATTTGTTTCATTTCAAAATTGTCTTTGAGAAATGTAGGAAATTTGGTATTTCTTTGAATCCTAAAAAAGTCTCTTTTTGGTCTGGAAGAGGGTAAACTATTGGGACATATAATTTCCAAAGATGGTATCCAAATTGACCCAAGTAGAATTGAGGATATCATGAAAATTGATCCCCCAAGAAACAAAAAGGAATTATAATCTTTCATTGGTAGAATTAAATTTCTAAGGAGGTTTATCCCAAATTTAGTTGAAACCTTAAGCGCTATCACCAACATGTTGAGAAAGGACAGTGAAATAAAAATGGAATGCAGAAGCAAAAAGGTCATTGAGTGAGGGAAAGTCAAGTTTGACTCATGCTACTGTTTTAGCCAGTCCTGATTTCACTAAAGATTTCATTATTTTTTCTTTTGCTTCAGAACATGCTATTGCAGCAGTACTAATGTAGAAAAACAAGGAGGGATATGGGCAGCAGTTAAGAGATGTTTCTTTGAAATACAATATTATGGAAAAACAAGCTTTAGCCTTGGTAAAAGCTTTGAAAGATCTCAGAGTGTATATCTTACATTCTCATATAATTGTTTTTGTTCCCAATGCAGTAGAAAAGGACATCCTTACTCAAAATGATCCAGATGGAAAAAGGGGTATGTGTATAGCTGTTATTTGAGATTATGATATTGAGATTAAGCCTACAAAGCAAGGGTTAACTAAATTAATGGCTAAATCAAATTTGCATACATTGGACATCAATTTCATCACTGCTCTAGACGGTGAAGAAGAGTCTGTACAACAGGTATCAGAGAGTTTTGTTACTTCCCCTTGGTACACAAACATTGTTTATTTTTTACAACATTTACAAGCTTCACCAGGTTTGAAAAAGACTAAAGAAAGATTTCTGAAATTAAAATCTGTTAAATTCTACATTCTAGATCAAGATTTGTTTTGGAAGGATGCTAGGGGGATTTTATTGAACTGTTTGTTGGAGGAAGAAGCAGATAAGATAATGGAAGAGTTTCATAAAGGTCACTGTGGAGGGTGTCTTTTCTAGAAGACTACAACAAATAAAATATTGAGAGTTGGCTTTTATTGGCCTACCTTATTTGTTGATGTGCTTAAAAGGGTTTCCACTTGTCATCAGTGTCAGATTTTTGAAAAGAAAAGGAAACTCTTACCTTTTCCTTTGAAGCCTATTTCAGTAGAAGTACCTTTTCAGGAGTGGGGTTTGGATTTTATTGGGGAAATACATCCTCGTTCTTTAGCTCAACACAAGTGGATTCTGACAACTACAGATTACTTCACCAAATGGATAGAAGCAGTTCCAACTAGGCAGGCCACAAACTTAGTAATTATTCAATTCATGGAAGGTAATATTCTTTCTAGGTTTGGTTGTCCTCACAAAATCATCACTGATAATGTTGTTGCTTTTAAATCTAAAAAGATGGTAGATTTTTGCAATAAATATCAAATAGTTTTAGGACATTCTACTACCTATTATCCTCAAAGAAATGTGTTAGCAGAATCTTTTAACAAGAGGTTGGTCAAAATAATAATGAAGTTGTTACAGGAAAACAAGAAGTCTTGGCACAAAATGTTGATAAATGCCTATGGGCTGATATGGTGAGCACTAAGGAATCAATTGGAATGTCACCTTTCTAATTGGTTTATGGAGTTGATGTAGTTATCCCTACCTCCCTCGGAATTCCAATGTTGAAAATATTGCAGGAATTAGAAGTTGAATCAAATGACACTTGCCATCTTATAATCAACAATTATCATGTTCACAAATACATCTTGGGTTTGCATGCAATCACATAATCCATACATCATAATGCCACGCCAAGCATTCACTTGCATAAGTAAGCAACCAACATAAGTAGACAATCATCAAGCACATCATTCTCTAGCAAGCTACAAATCCTGCATCTACAAGGTCCACACCAAACCCCTAACTTTGAGTTCATCTAGTTCGAGTATGACACGAAAACATTAACCATTGAGGTCTTTGCCATATGCCAACTAGGACATGAAACTCTCACACCCCAATTAACTAGGATAGACACAAATACAAAATTTCATAAATATACATAATGCAAGCAAAGGCTCACCATATGACCAACAATTATGCTACACTAAAGCAATCCTATACTCAACCATTGCACATAAGTAGAGCACCACGTAAATGCATCAATCATGTCTTACAGGAACTAAAACTCATCCCTAACTATTATTATCCTCATTCTTTAACCAAACAAGGCATTAACAACAAGAACAAGCGGTTACAAGGAAAAACATGGAAACCAACACATGAAAACAACCCAACTGATGTTAGCCAACAATCACATGCATTTCCAAGGCATTTATCACAATAACATCCCAAACATCATTGCAGTTAATATGCAATTCCAATCAGCACCTTGAGTAAGATACCATCCTACTCACATCAAGGCGTTTGAGCTCCATCCCAAAACTAGGGATCCCTGTATTATTACGATACAAGCGGTAAAGCAATTTTAAACCGGCTTTTAACACCTAAACATTAACTTAGCTATTTTACTAAAGATCATTATGAAATGCCTTTTCGGGAAATTAGTTTCTACTTGCACATGATAGAGCCCATCTAATCCAAGTGTTGAAACCTGGATTCTCTTATAACACCTGTAACAATCTTACCCCACCCTACCCTGGTGGGATGCGTTGTTACTGCTAATCTAACTGCTCTTATATTGTCAGAAGAATGGGATTAATATTATTATTATTATTATTTGTTATTTTTTTGTCCTTTATTCATTTTAATTATCAATCCTCATTCTAGGGTTTGGATGAGTCCTCTTTGATTCTCAACTCTCCAAAGAGTTCCCAACCTTGATGTAAAATATATATATATAATAAATTAAATAAATGCCTATATAGTGGTTGGAGGACATATGTCAATGCTTATATAGTGGTCAGTGGACATATGTCAGGCATAATAAATGTCGCGCATCTCCAATCGATGTGTCTAATTGTGCATTAACCCCCCCAGGCCAATGAAAACTTACCACACAAGCCTACTCCAAAAGTCCCCACCAACACCATCCAATCCAACAATCGCAATGAAGACAAAGTAATCAATGGTCAGTAGGTGAATTGTTGCAGGCCATTACACCCGACCATTAATGGTAGGGTACCATGGTGCAATCATGGTTCCCGTTGTGGGTTTCAACACCCCCATCCGATGGTCCACAGCCACTCCACCCATCCAACGGCTCATGTTAATTTCGCCCTAGTCCGCTAACACTTGTGCGACCTCCACGTCAGCCCGACACCTTATCCTAGCGCTTCCCAAGTCTACTCCTCTTCGTGTCTTCAGGGAAGGACCTCTGAGACATGTGGGGCAATGGGCCACACCTCCACACTTCATTGCTTCTAGTTGGCCCATGAGGTGGTAGAGCCACGTCACCTTGTGCTAAGCCATCCCAGCACCACCCCAACTTCTCTCCTTTTTGTACCACCGAGGTGGGGACCATCAAGACGCGTCATCCCCGTCCCTTTACCCTGAAAACCCTAATGTGACTACTCCCTTTTTTTCCAGGATGGGACCACGGGGACACATCATCCTAGTCGCATCTTCCTTGCAGATTTGAGCGTGTTACCCCTATGTGTTTTCAGGAGAAACCCTCAAAGACACATGGATTGATGGGCCACACCCTTGCATGACCCTCGTTCTGGATTTGTGCCAACTATGGTACTACCACGTAATCCCACTCTGACTCACCTTGCTCCCTCCCACACTTTATCTTCGTAATGCTCCGAGGTTGACCTTTCAAGTGGGTCTGCTCCTAGCTAATAACATGGTTGTCGGGCCCGTCGTCTGCCATCAAGATCCAACTTACGTCATCCCACCAAACATTTATGCTTATGGCCAACCCCGCATCGATCTTGTTTCAGTCGGGGCGGCGTGGATGCAACTCTCTCCTAGCCCACGTCATCCCGCACTATGCTACAGATTTCCTTGTTTTAACATGCGAAACTTTTTTTTCAATTTCATGGATGAGCTTTCGTGCGAGCTCCACTCCTAGCCAATTGGACTACACTCAGTCTCCAAGCTATAAGCCTTGCTGACCTGGCGTTAGTCATCCCTACCAAACCTCTATGAACTTCCCAGGAGAGCTCTGTTGTCGCACAGATTGTCACGACAACGCTCAGACCGGGGGCTGTCACTATGATCCTCGATCTCTCCGTTTAAGCCTGTCTCCCACGGCTAAGGGGGGTAGACCCTGAAAGGAAAAGGACGACCAACTGCGAACCAGTTGGTTTGGGAGACACGAAAGAGAAAAGCACTAAGTAGATTTGTTTAATTTGGTGGACCAGTGCCTTATGGGTTTGGTGTCAAAACGATCACTTAACAAATGTTGTAGAGATGTAAACTGTGCACAGCAATCATTTAACATCAAATAACTTCGAAAAATGCAAGATATCAGTAAATTCACAATGCTTTTAAAATGATCTGGCAAATAGCTTTGAAAGATAGAACAGTGCAAATTCGAACATTAACCATATATCATTATTTCAAGGACGCCAAATCATGTAAAAGACAAACATTAATCTCACATCAACTTTGTAGCCTCAGCAAACATATAGAACATGATAAAATTTTCTAGGGGTAAGACTTTAACTGGCAAAAGTATTTCCACAATGTATATTTTTTTTTTTGCTTTTCCGACGAAATTTAAAAAAATCTAAACTAAAGGAAAATTTAAAAGTCTAATCTAGAGACTAAAGAAAAATATTTTTTATGATTTATAATATATATATATTATATATATATTTTATTTTTTAACAAAAGCTAAAAAAAAAAAGGGCAGAACCAAATTTAAATCTAACTAAAAAAAATTAAATCTAAATCTAATTTAAAATCCAAACTTGGAAATTGAAAACCCTAATGATTCTTTTACGCATATATACACAAAACCTAAAAAGGAAATAAAATATGAGGAGACGTGACTTAAACTACAAATGAAATCGATTTTATTTTTATGTTTTTCTAACCCTAAACGAAATTTAAAAAAAAAAAAACGATTTACTGTGAGACGTACGTGACCAAATTTTAATGAAACAAAACGATATTTAGAAAATAAACCAACGCTACGCTGATAATAAAACACGCATACAACCTGACTATTGAAACGTAACCAAACTCAAAATCGATTTTTTATTTGAAACTGAACCTACGCTAAATGAGAGCGACACGTACCGTGACTGGAGTATTCGTAACTGATCGAAATCAAATCGATTTCGAACTTTCTTAAGCCTGAACCCGCATACAGCAAATCGATTTTAGCTTTTACGTTAATGGCAATGCTCTTACCGCTCAGCGTGATGAAGGACCTAGCTCGGACTGGCACTTTTACAATGTTCTGAAGATTCACGCGTGGATTTGGGCAGCAGCAGATACACACGATCGATTTAATGCTTACGCTGGACAGCCGACAGATCCAACCACGCCCCTTTAAACTTGAATATGCCCACGGGGGAATCAACAGCTTTTTGATATTGCAGGAAACGCGTCAAGGTTTATTCGCTTTGTTTTTTTTTTATGTTTGCAGATGTGCAGGTCGACAGCAGGGATATAGACAGCGTGTGGACGACTTGGAAGCTGCAGATGAGCATGAAGGAGTTTTGATGGAGGAATAATGGGAAAATGCTGAAAACTGCCAGAGAGCTTTGCTAACAGCAGAGAAACAATCACGCCTAGGTGTGGGTTTGGCTTGCAGATTCGTGGAGCTATGAGATTCCAGCAAGTGAAACCCTGAGCAACAGACAGTTCTGGGAGTACTTGAAATTTTCTTTAAAATATTTTGAGAACCCTGCAGCCTGCAAATCTCACAAACAGAAGACCCAGAAATAATATGCAAAAATTTGAAACAAAACCCTGTAGATCGATCAAAAACAAAATTTTAAAATTTTAGCTCTATAAAGCCAGATTTATCAGTTATTATTGAAAAATTTGAGAAAAACTTCAAATAGCTAATGAAATGCTTTAGGAAAATCTCTCATGCAATTCAGAAAATCAAAAGACTAAGTGATTAACCCAGGATCAAAACCAGCTGGGCTCTGCAAAAAATGCTTATGGGAGTTGGCTAGTTCACCCTAGAACTTCCCCTAACACCCACCGATCCTCAAGGGTTTCCTGCATAGCTCACTTCAACCGTCAAATAAGAGAGAAAAAGCAGTACTAGATCTCAAAAAACAATGGAGCTACCTGCCATTACATCAGAAACCCTAATACTACTCAAACCCTAGCATGTGAACAAGATACCTATGCTCAACAATACTCTTCATTAAGCTGTCATTAACGGCTGAAAATTAAAATATGCAGAAATGAAATTGCTCACAACACTTTAAGAGAGTAACACCAGCAAGCTTTTGACCCCAAAGTCTTTCTTTATTAGCACCAGAAAATATTTACAAGAGAGCTTCTTCAGCCAAAACTCAAATCCAATATGATCTCAAACGACCCCTAGCACCCTATTTAAAAGAAAAAATCCCAACGGCTAGTTTGAGTGATCCATGTCAAAAACAATCTCGACCGTTGATGAGAATCAAGACATCTCTTAATCTCATCTGTCGAATTTTTTAATGTATTTAAAAATTGAAATTCTCAAAATATTATTATTTTATTTTATTTTTTTAATTTTATTATTATTTTTTTAGTATTTTTATTTTTAGTATTTTTATTTATTTTATTTTATTTTATTTTTTATTTATTTTTAATTTTTCATTTATTATTATTTATGGATCATCAAACATAGCCTTTGGAAAAATTTCCCTAGGACCTAAGACTTTAGACGCATGAGGGGATTAACATTTTTCCTCACCCTCAAGACACTTTACATCATGACTTTTACAATTTTTACATCTTCAAGGGGGAAAAGCCCTTTGACAGACCCTCATAGACCACCCAGTTCTGCGACCAAACATAATCTAGCAGATTAACACACTAAGATTCTCCTAAGGCTCTAATGATAAAATTCATTCCGGCTTTGGGGTCAGGTTGAAGGAAAACTCCGCCGATCATGGATCGGTGAGACGAAAAACCTTCCGAAATGAAGATTACCACTAGAAAATTAGGTCCACCTAGGCAATTTACATACATGACTCAGCTCTCCTAAGATTATTTACATCAAAATGCAGATTGGGTTTACAACTTTAATAAGATCAGGAGAATGACGATGACTGCTGAATGGCACGAACATCTCGATCAAGTGCTGTCCCTTTTTGCGAAAAAAGGGGTGTACTACTATGGGTAGTTGACACGCAACGGTCAACAAGCTCTCCAGGCCATGTCACCCCGCCATCATCCAATGACGATAAGGCAGAATCTCGACAGCCGATCTATGGAAACCATGTCTAGGTCTTCTCTCAGACCGATCACATAATCTCACCCAAATAACTTATAAACTAAGCCCTGCCTGACCTCGCCGCAATACGCTCTGTGCATATAACTTAGCCCTTCAAGCATGGATTCATCAATGAATTGGTTCTGGTGGTTTTGCAACTAGCTGAATTTGCCCCAGCATTTCCCCATGGCGACCAGGGCTCCCTATGCATTCATGGTGGTATCCACCTAAGCTTACAATAGAACTTATTTTCTCGATTCCATGGGAGTTGCAAAATACGAAAAGGGTTGAAGGAGATCAATACTCCTCGATGATTGGCAAGCCAAGGTGCGCCCCAAGGCTTGCAATGCCTTGACCGACAACACGACAGCACTCGTCGTAGACTTCCATGGTTGTTGAAAGTGCATGGTTGCACTTATCAAAGGTCTCAAAGGCATTTGGCTATTACAAGGGACGAGCAACCAACGCTCTTGGATAAAATGCTACTAGTTAAAGTAATATGACTGTTATAGACATATTTGGGCACTACAACCCCAATCATATATGTCGATAAACCAAGGGCCCTTTAACCCCTAAAAGTGTTGTTTCATACCCTAAAGAATCATGGTCAACTGATTACATCATTTCCCAAAAGTTCCACCTGAAAAACCACTCAGAATTGGCCAAAACTAGACCATACTGACTGCTCCATGGTCAAGGTGCGATGCATACTGACTGCTACACTAGCTAGGTGCGATGCATACTGAAAGAGCCTTCTGTAGGGTGCGATGAGCGAGAGTAGACAAATGGCAGAGATAGTTTGCTAAGTGGATACCCAGAGAATCTTCTAGAAACTT
>APFE031682581.1:0-17036 GCA_000404065.3 Pinus taeda | reverse complement strand
ATCAACTACAAAGGCAGAATACATGGCAACCACTCATGCAAGCAAGGAAGCAGTTTGGTTGTAGAGATTGTGTTCAAGTATGGGGTTAGTACAGGGAGCTATAAGGATAGACTGTGACAGCCAAAGTGCAATTTTCTAAGCAAAGAACCTTGCATATCATTCAAAGACAAAGCACATTGATGTTCAGTATCACTTTGTGAGGAATATGATAGAAGAAAATAGGGTGTTGTTGGTAAAGGTGGACAATTTGAAGAATACTGCAAATGCATTAACAAAATCTGTGAGCTCTGAGAAGTTCTCTTGGTGTAGAGAAAAAATGGGCGTTGTAGGGCTAGATAAATGACTAAGCTCTCTTGTGGCCCCCTACGGAAAGAAAACAACAAGTGGGAGAATGTTGGGTTGTGTTATATTCTTTCCACGACTAGCCCAGGTAGTTAACCGAGGAGTTAGAAGGGGGGCGTAGCCCCCCCCCCTTTGTTGTGTCGATTATGTAGCGGGGGGAGTCACAGGGGGTTTGAGGCGTCCAGGTAACCCCACTCTATAAATTTTGTTTTTGGACCGTATATTAGGTTGGGCGGACCTACCTATGGTTTTGTGCATGATTTTCGCACATGGTTTTGGACACGATGGTTTTCAGTCGATGGTATTGGATGCTTCGACATGTATAAATATATATTATAACATTGAAAGGAACATAACAAAAAATCACGTTGATAGTCCTGGTTTTGGGATCCAGGGGAAAATCTTTGTGTATATGTGTTTTATGTGTTATGCTCTCACATTGTTTATTTTCTGTGTTTTACAATTCGTATGCAGGTAATTTCTATACGAGGTTAAAACCTACACCGGTGCACCTCACTATAATATCAAATCGAGAGAAGGTTGCATTAAGAGCAAAACTCAGAGATGAAACATACCAAGAATGGTTGAATCAACCACCTATTCAATTCCCACTCTGTCCAGATTCACCAATTAGAAATTATTATAATAATAGTAGTTCTTCATCACAAGTTGACAATGGAGGCAATCAAATAGAGGTTGGTATGGACGATTACTTACGTGATATGGTTTCCATGTAGATAATGTTGTTAGATGCATTCTAGAACGAGGAGCTAGGGGATGATGCTGATATCACTTATACCTTTTTCGAAAGCCTAAAATATGTTTCCACGACCCCTCTCTTTGGACCTGATGACCAATCAAAGTATACCCAATTAGGGACAACGATGTTACTATGCAACTTGAAAGCATAGTTTGGCATGTCGAATGCATGTTTCTAGAAATATTGAGGTAATTGACCATGATCAAATCTCTTATGTTTTGAGAAATTTTTTCACACAGTCAACATTAAAAATGCTCGATTTTATGAACGTTAAATATTGACATTGTACATGCATATTGTCCACCAACTACAGGTTAGTCAAAGATAAGTTTCTTCCAAGTGATAATGTCTTTCTCAGTAGTTGTGAAGAAGAAAAGCGATTGCTAAAAGTGTTGGGTGTTGAGTACATATCATATCATGCACATTTGAATGATTGTATTCTATATAGAGGAGAATATGCATACAAAGATAAATGTCTAAAATGTGAGCATGATATATGATGTATCAAGACCTATTGCAACAGAGAGGAGTTTTACGTTGTATGGCATATGTGCTTACACCACACATGATTATTTAGGCTTAGGAGTTTGCTCTGGTAAATTACATGTTTATTGATTTCTTTTATATATGTGGCAATATTGTTTTGCATATTAATTTAATTTGTTGCATTTGTTCTATTCTTCATGATCGCTAATGTGCCCTATATACAATAATTTCGCAGGTCTTGTAACAAAAGGGTATCATGGATGTAAATGTTGTGGACCTTCTCTAAAGGCTAGGTGGTCCAACCACCTATGAAAGTGAGTGTATTATTTCTCCAAGTTATTTCTCTTAGAAGAACACCCTTATAGAAGAACAACATCCACTTCCAACGGTAAATGAAAGAGAACCCAAAGGCCTGCAATAATGACACCAATTAAACAACTTAGAGCATATGAGAGAGAGAGAAGGAGAAGGATATTATAGAAATGTTTGATTCAAATGGGGAGCATATGTTCTATGATCTAGAATTCTTCGACACCTATGTTGAGAAATTTCCCATTGGGATAAAAAGGAAGTTTTCCTTTTATGAGCTCCCATATTGGGAGTTCTTAATATTGCCCACTTCCTAGATCCCATGTTTATATTTAAAAATGTTTCATTTTCTTTATGGAGGCACATATAATCAAAATAAAATGATATATTGGATGTTAGGAGTGATATTATTTATTCAAAAACTAAAAAGAAACATTGGCCAATACAAGAAAGTAGAGGAGAGGTTGGTCCCTCTTGGTCTTTCAAAGAAGGTGATGTCCCATGGATTTTGAAGAAAGATGATATTTCTTTGGCAAAGGGAGCTATAATGGGTGTGAGGGTGCATTCTTTATATGGGTCTTCACTACAATGTTGCTTCACTATGGAAGACCATTTGTCAGGGTTAAAATCACATGACCAATTGAACCTTCTAAGAGTACGCAGGTCAAAAACATGATTTTATTATTTGTTATTATTTTTATGCCATGGGATAAAATATAATTAATTTTTGTATGTGTTTACTTTGAAGTGTCATTATCCTCTACTCATGCATGGGTGTGTGAACCATGACTTCCCCCAAGGCCTACGACGTGCCATATCTAAATTTATCTACATTTGTAAATTGGATCGCATCAAAGGAGATTCATATAGATAGCATTCCACGATGGCGTCAATAGATAGCTGAGATTGTTTGTATGTTTGAGAAGGAACTATTAATGAGTTTCATGGACTTGCAAGTTCATCTTCTGATTCACCTAGTAGATGAGGTTGAATTAGTTGGGGTGTTTTCTTGTCCTTGGATGTTCTTCTTAGAGAGTTACATGAAGAAATTGAAAGGTTTTGTTCGACAAAGGGAAAAATCTAAGGGGTCTATGGTAGAGGGGTACATATCATACAAGTTTTTCTATCATGCCAGCGAGTACATCAAGCAGATCGACAACACAGTAGGAGTGGTGATTTGGGATGACGAAAAGGATGAAGACGAAAGAGAAGGGGAGCTTCTCCAAACGAATGGAAAAAGGCGTGTGATAAAGAGTAAGTGACTTATCATTTATCAAATTTATACACAATAAATATTTATATTGAACTTCATAATGTATATTTTGATCTCATATGTACTATATATGTCAGTTTGATTTCATTAGCGAATTTAGAAATTGAAGCCATCAACAAATTCATTCTTTACAGTTTGGAAGTGACACAGCCGTGGGTCGCATTGTACGAACATAAGAAGAGGAAATGGGACAGTGATAGGAAATAATTCAAATGGTTGAATGGTAGAAGCTTGCTTTATATTGATCATTTAAAAGAAAATTTGCTAATAATATGCCCCAACAGTTGGGTTTCTAACCAAGTCAGAGAGAAATACGATGCATTTTTTTCATTACTCATGTGCTAAAAAGGATGCACTAAACATAGGGATTGGGTGCAACAACTCAATAATAATCTCTTTCTATACATTTTTACCTTCATAGTGCACCTTTGAATTGTAACATCTATATTTTATATTTTAATTATAATTGGGTTATTAGACACATGACATTGTGATCTTTTCACTTTTTTTATAGGTGCATTGTTCCCATCTATTTGGGCATATGGACATCATTTTTGCACTGAAACCTCTCAAAAAATTAAAAAAAAAAAAAAAATTGAAGCAAATGATAAGTTCAACCTATCAAGTATCATAGCACGAAATATATCTAAAGATATACAAAACTGCCACAAAAGAATGGCAGACCATCTGATACATCATGGCCTCTACACCAAAGAATCAACATAAAACAAAAGAGGGAAACTATTGCATTGCCCATCACTAGTAAAATGTGAAATGGTAGTCTCTAATAGTGAGAGGAACCTAACCTCCTCTACACCAAAAAAAAGAGATACGTAGTTTTCCACCAAAAACTTAAAGATCTGTTGGAGAAACTAAGTGATCCCCAACGTATTTTTTAGAGTACATAAGTTGACTCTCTGCTGCAACACCATGGGGAACATCAGGGAACTGAGGAAAATAATCCCCTCTCCTAGATAGGCTAGTGATAAAAATATGTCATCCTTAGTGGGTTGATACCACATTCAAGACTGACATGGAAAGCTTGACGGTGGACATTCCACCGACGAATCAACTGTATTAACAACCTAGAGTGCCATTTCATGGATGTAGCCTCCTCATAATAGTTAAGGAGGCTCACATTCCTCAAGAGGCCTAGGGTCACTGTTGTAATAAGACGAGGGTACAAATATCTCTCCCTCTCTCATGCCTCCCATTGTCATACCACATTGTATTGGTCGACCCTTTGCTCCTATTTTTGTCGCTCCTCCCTCCATTGACATCTTTGCATGATTGACATAGAAAATACATTAGCATCATACATAAAAGATACAAAAAATTATTAAATGAAAAATCTATTTATAAATATGGACATATAGCTTTCAATTAAAACAAATTTTATTCTTGAGGAAACTAAACTAGTCGGATGCTCTGTAACTCCTCTAGGGTTCCTGCTGGAGCTTTGCTACCGCTGTGTGCGACGCATTGGGCTGCTGTCACGACACATCATGCGCACGCGGCACTTAGGTCTGCCCTCCTGTGTGTTTTCTTGCTCTTACGCGGCACTCTAGCTGGCCGCGACGCGTTGGTTCGATCGCGCGGCGCTTAGGGCTGGGCATTTTTCTGTTGGGTTTTTCAAAGGTTTCCTGGCATTGTGTCCTCGCATGGGGGCTCCGCTTGTGGCCTAGCTTTGGTTGGTTGGTCCCCTTTTTTCTGTGGGTGGCCTTCTTCGCCATGGATCTTGGCGGTGGCTCTGAAGATTCTCCCCCTCCACTTCCTAAGCTTAAAGCATTCAGGTCTCTTGTCGCAGCAGCTGGGAAACGACAGTCCTCTCATCCTCAGCTCAGGTTCGTTAAAAAACTGGGAAGCATTCCAACGATGTCTCTGCCGGTGGAAGATACTTGTAGAACAACGTTGAATCTTGCCGAAGGAGGCCTTATTGGTTAGTTTACAGGGTTATGGCCTTCCCCGAAAGCTGTCGAAGATTGGGTAAAGCGTAACTAGACTCCCCTGGTCAAAGAAGGAATAAAAATTCATTTCGTGGGCAAAGGTTTTTTTGTGTTCGTGTTCGAAAACGTAGAAGATAGAAGCCTGATCTTCAGAAATGGGCCATATTTCATGGGCCCTCAAGGACTCTACTTTAATAAATGGTCCCCCGACTTTGATCCATCTTAAGATGTGCCCACGGGGGTGCTGGTTTGGGTGCGCCTTCCTCATCTTCCCCTTCACTATTGGAGTCAAAGCGCGCTACAGTCCATTGGAAATGCACTCGACAGATATATAGATCGGGCGCCAAGGAAGGATCAATACTCTTGTGCTCGAATCTACGTAGAGGTCGACCTTGAAATTGGGCTTCCTAAAGCCATTAAACTCTCGGTGGTGGACTGGACTCACATCCAGGAGCTCGATTATGAGCAACTTCCTTTCAAATGCCAACGTTGCCACGAATACAGGCACTTTGCAAGATATTGTAAGAAGAAAAATGAGGAAACCACAGAGAAAGAAAAAGGAGAGCAATGGAAGTAAGTAAAGAAAACAACAAATAACAGGCAGAACAAAAAAAACAAAGGCAAGGAGACAGGGAACAAATCAGGGAAAGAAAACGAAAGCCTTCAAAACGCCAGAAACAAGAAAGAAATCAACACAGTGGAGGACAAAAATCCCTTCGAATCTCTCACTCCTCCCTCAGATCCTCCGGAGACAGAACAGGAAGATCCTCCCCAGCCAAACAACATCGACTTTCAAGATTCAGGTAACACACCAAATCTGAATCTAAGTAATAATTATTCCCCTTCATATGCTGATATAACCAAACATAAGAAGAAGAAGGTAGAAAATGTGGGCTCCTATGACGATGAGACCCTTAAAAGTCCATCCAAGCGAGTCGGAAGGAGATCAAACAAGGAAACTAGGGAAGAAGAATCAGAAAGGAAAAACACCCTTGGAAGTCAAGCCATTATTGAAATGACTCTTGGGAGGAATACCAGACCAAGGGCTCCCAAGGGAGGTGGACCCACCCCAACAAGTTGTAAATGATGAAGTTGTTCTCTTGGAATTGCAGGGGTTTGGGGAATCCCATTAAGGCAGACGCCATCAAAGATTAATGAAAATGTAACCCATAGACATACTCATGCTCCAAGAGACAAAAATAGAAGGGGAGATCCTTCTTAACACCAGTAATACAAAATGGAAATTTGATTCAGGAAAGGTAGTTAGTGCTAGAGGCTCGGCTGGAGGAATAGGCACATTCTGGTCTAAAAATTCCTTCACTCTAGACAGATCCTATGAGACCCAACATTGGATATATACAGAACTACGCCATATAGCAAGTAATACTAAACTAGCCTTGTTTAATATGTATGTCCCAGTGCATTATGATGAAAAAACTGTTGAGATTGCAACAAGATGATGGAGCTTAGTGAAAAGAGTCGCCTTCACTATGTGGGCCCGCAGGCTATTTTTGGTGCAAGTCTATTTTTAGACTATGTCTATTTTTAGACATATGGATCATGTCTATGGATTGCAGGTTGTTGTTTATGGATGATTGATCAAGTTGGAAAAAATAGATGGACTTCTATTTTTAGATCCCACAGCGGAGTGACTGCTCAGTCTAAATATAGAACAGTCAAATATTATTAGCTCATAATAATATTTAGACTATAAACTTTGTCTTATTCTCTTGGAGCACTTCAGGATGAGCTACGGATGTGGTACATGCAGATCCCAGAAGGAAATACGTGGTTACCTATGGGATGACTAATATTTGCATGCAGGACTTCAGTTAGAACTCAAGTGAGTTGAGTTTAGTGGACTGGAGGTGCAGTTTATGGAGTTGTGTTCAGTTTAGCTTTGTTAAACTGGTTGTATTTAGTCTAACTGGCAAATAGACTAGAGATGAGTTGGGTGAATTAGTTATTAATTTATTCACAAGTTATTAACTCATAATACAACTAATGAATACATCAGTTAACTCAGTTGCATGTCAGTGCATGTTCAGTTCAGCAGGGACAGGTGTTAGAGAATCAGATTGCTATCAGTTGTGACTATAGTTGTGCATCAGATCTTGCACAATCAAGGGATTGAGTATGCCAATGAGTTTGCTCACGTATTTTCCCACATTGTAGCTTGTGATCACGTGATTTATCCAAGCAAAGATGTGTTTGCCTTGGAATTATCATCAGTTCTTGAGCAGGTACAGAGCAGCGGAGGCAGGCAAGCAGCGGAAGAGATTTGGAGATCAGATCTGAGTTGTATTTTGTGTAACAGAGGTGGAGATACTTGTGAGAAGTATTATGCTGTGTAATGTTACATGACTCAATCATTAATATACATATAGTTGGGGGTTTTAGCGAGATGCTTTCCCCGGGATACATACTGTGTTAATGTGTGAATGCTCTTGATGTTTTATTGTTATTGATGCTGCTATATTGATGATCAACGTAGAGGAGCTTATGTATTGTGTATGTTTTCCGCAATAGTACATGATCAGGATAATGTCTGTTGAATATATGTTAAATTATTCAAAATTTCTACAAACCATAGGTGCCTCCTAGGTTTAGATCAAGCAAAGCATCACAAACCCTTAACCAACATACTAGATCTCACACTTCATCAGATATTCATCACTTGCACACTTGCTTCTCTTGGCCTAATGATCTTCTTCTTATATATGTTTAGGCTCTCTTAATACCATGGTCCAAAACCACGTAGAACCAATACCTTGGACCAAATACCTAGGGTCAACACTTCAGACCAAATACCATGGACCAATACCAAAATACCATGGACCAAATACCACAGACCAAAACTTAGATTCCCAACATCTACGCGCCTTTCCTTTTGTAAACGTGCATGTGTACGTATACGTGACTTTGTATATGGTGCACCCGCATGTATACACTCCTTTGTCACAACACACCTGCGTATACCGCTCTGATAATTCTAGCTATACTATGATCTGTCATTTGAGTGAGTTGCCATCAAGGACAACATCTGTATCATACCTGTATCATAATGCCAACAATAAGTGAGAAAATTTGACTAACATCCAACTAAAAAAACTGAGCACCTAAGCCCTCCTATTTATACAACTGGAGCATCCAACAACTCTCCTATAATCAAGGAGGCTTGGCTCCCAAGACTAGAGATAGACAACAATTCTTCTTCACTTGCTCGGCTGTCCCTGTGATGCATGGATGTGGCTGCTTGTGCTCCAAGATTTCTGAAGGAGGATTCGAGGTAGGGGGCCATAAATGAGGTGGAACCCTCCTACAAATCCTCTCCCTTGTTTTCCTTGAATATTGGCTTCCAATTTCTCATTAAACCTTTGACTTTGCCTCAAAATTGACGAAAAATCTGCATAAAGCACACATTAGACTTCATGGCATAATGACTAATGCAATTCACTCTATTAGCATAAATATAATAAAAAACATGCAATAAACTAATGAAAATGGTGGATTAAGCTGAGTTAGGAGGCAAAATTAGCCCATATAATTACCCACTTATGGGGCTCATCAATTAGTATCCAACATAGGCATGCTTGCTTGTTGTAGGCTCGCTTGAATCTCGCTCGCCTAACAAGCACTCTCTTGTATCCATCCCATCTGAATCTACAGGTCACCCAGATCCTTCTAAATGTTCCCCAATGCCTGCAGGTACTGTTGTTCAAACTATGTCCATAGTTCTATTGTGGTGTTATGGAGCTTGTCTCCAATTTCATCCAAGTCCCCCTCATTGAGGACCATTGGATCAACATGTGAGTGCTTGTTATATTGCAACTTCTTTAAAGGGAGTGCTTTGCTCCTTGCCCTCGCCCCCTTCAACATCAGTCTCCCCTTTGTCCTCAGAGAGTTGAGAAGCAGACTCCTCAACATCGATAGTGGTCTTGTTAGCCACCCAGTATTTCCGAGGAGCAACCTTAGCAACAACTTCCTTATTTTGTCATGCAACATTCTCTCTAGTTGCGGTCTGCTTAGCCTCCTTCTGCTTCTATGCTTTTGTGGCCTGTGCGAAGGAAATTTCTCTTGCTAACTCGTACTCATGACGAGATCTGATGGTTGCAGCCACTCTCCTGGCCATTTCCCCACAATCTCCTGTGCATCTGCCTCAGTCACCAGGTACGACAACTTGTACCAAATCTTCTTTGGACCCTTCCTCGCGCACATAGACACATTGGAAAAATCTTCCTTGAATGATGCATAAGCTTCCAACTGCTCAAAGAGGGTTGGTGACATCCTCCGCCTCTGGCTGATTACCATGCAAAGATCCATCTCAACTAATACCCAAAACATCTTCATCTCCATGACCCTCACAGGGTCCTTTATCGCCCATAGTGAAGCAAACTTTGCAGCTTTTGGTAAGTCAACATCCTGTGGAGGGAATTGAATTTCTTCTGGCAGCCTCCATGCGACTAGGGAAATCAACAATAGTAACCAGGCATAAGGGAATGCCTTGACATCATCCTGCACTTCGCGACAACTGAGAAAAAATTATTTACAAAGGTATTGCACCCAATTGTACTGCACTCTCTTAGCACATTGGGCCGCAAGAGAAATTATTGGCCCCAAAACCTCGTCCGCGCGACACTTCCTCATGATCTTACAAGCCAAGATCTATGCAGCAAAATACACTGCCTTGTCTGTGATAGAGTGGATTGAATATCTGTGTGAGTTCTTTAATAAGTCGAACTCGCTCTTCATTTTTTCCGCAAGTTTCTTTTCGTTGGTCTTTCCTCCAAACTCCTTGGCTGGATCCACCTCTTGGTATGGAAACATTGTGATGCGATGGATTAGCATATCCATAATGGGGATGAGTTCTCCCAACCAGAGGCACACATCATGAACCAATGTGAGCAATTGTCGGAAACATACCATGTTGATGGTTGTCCTGCTAAAATGTGGCACATACAACATATTCAACAATCCTGCTTTTGCAACTCCCATGACCCCTTTCATTAGCTCTAGGAGCATTACTGGTCTCCTCATAGTAGATATTCACCAAATACTTACTTGGTGCCAACTGGGGGAATTTCTCATGATTCGCCAGATCCCAATATTTTGTTTTAAGTGCAGGAATGCGCCCTAAGAGCGTGCCTTCAAATACTGCCTTCTCTGGTAGTAGTGGTGTAGAAACCATAAACTTTTCGGTATCTGGATCTTTCAGGACCTTCACTTTGCCTTGTCGTGGTGGGATATACTCCTTAAAACTGAAAGTTAACAAGAAGCTTTCCCTCAGGATATCCGATTCGGTCGTCCCATGGCATAGTTCCATTTCCAAGTACTAGTTCATTGGAATAGTATATAGTGTGTGAAAAAAGATATGTACCCGTTCTGGTTGAGGTTCCTGCCCCCAAGATTTAGTCCATAACGCCGAATGCTCGTGCGGATCTTCTTTGCCTAAATATTTCTCTCTCAGGTAGGTATTCATGTACCTGAACCTTAGCTTCATCATTTTCTTGTACTCTTTCCAGTCAGCTAAGCTATCCTTATGCGTACACCACCAATGGGCAGGTGTGGTGCACAGTGCCAAATCAAGAGCCTAGAACCGATGCTCTTCTAGCACCTCCCTTTCAAACTTGTCTAGAAACAAACTAACATCATCCGAGTCATCATAATGAGGAAGATTTATTACCTCCATGGATACACACCGAATTGATTTTGTCATCGTATTGTAGTGCAACGTTAAAACTTTGTGCAACCTATTCTGCTAATGCTCAATTTCTTCATCTGAATCCGAGATACAAGAGCTACCTTTATCCCATTTAATTCTACCATCTACAGTGTAATTGATCCAATCTTCATCACAGGCAGTAATCTTGTATATTTGGTCCAAATCATCCTCTTCATAGTTGCAGACTGGTTCAGTGTAGCGTGCCCCCTCAAAAGTATCCAATGGTACAATAGCTCGAAACATCTTCCTTTCAAATGTCATCCTTCACTTCTTCAGGTTTATTATGACATCCATGTCAAAGGCCCAAGCATTTTCCAATAGTGCAGGGTAAGGATTCTTTCATCGAATATTTCAGTTACTTCAAAGTCGGCCAGAGCACTTTCTCCCTCAATGTCTACTGTTACCCCATATAGGCACCCCATAGGAATGATCTTCTATTATTTAGCCATATGTAGATGTATAGGATACCACTATAGTGCAGGTCTCCCCATATTTTCCCATTACTTCTTAGGTAGTATGTTTGCATCAGACTCGAGATCCAATATGACTCAATCCATTTCATATTCTCTAATCTACGCAGTCAGCCTTATTTTGCACCCTATCTTCTTATTATGTTTACCCAATTTCCTCACACCGTGTTCTTCGGGAGGAGTCTTTATTTTACCAGTAAAATTATCAATTAGCTCCTTGAGCCCTTCTACTCCCTTCCTATCTCACAACAACTTCATACATGTTTTAAGAAAAGTAGCCAATGGTGAGGGATCCAAGTCTTGTGCTTCATTATTTCTAGCCGATTTTTCCTGACTCCCTGACGTAGAAGCCTCAACAAATTTCTTCTTGGCTTCCATGAAAGTTTCTTTAGCCTTGTCGAGATCAAATCCAACTTAGTTTTTGACGTCCTTGCTCACCCAACCTTCGACCTTCAGCTGATTTCCTTTATCTTCTCCTGTGGCAATACCACTTCGTGTCACGATATTAATACTATGGTCCTCTTTGTGAGGCTCTGCACTCATTATCTATATATTTTGTGTGGGATTCTGTGTCTTTTTCTCTTGCATCTTGGCTATCAGCACCAGACAATCTTCAATCACATGGTCGAACTATCTGCAATACTAATAGGATGGATGTGGTGGGTTCCGACAGTCGCGCACAAAATGTCCAACTTCTCCATAGTTGTAGCAAATAACTTGTTTACGACCTCTTCTAGCCCCTCTTCCTCTTCCTCTTCCACAACCCTGGAATCCTCCGGGTGCCACACTTGTGCCCTAATCCTGAGGCTGATTTTCTGCCTGCATTCAATATGTAGGGGTTCACTGCATCATTAATTCGTAGCTTCAATAGTTTTTCTCATCATGTTCAATTGACTTACATAAGGTACAAAACAACTTTTGCATAGTCTGGACAAACTTTTGCAAGAGGTGACAATGGTTAGTTGCATTCTTTCGAGCTATCTTGTAGATAATGCACCAAAAGGGTATTCCTGCGCTTGGTCTCACAATATTCTCAAGTTTCAAAGGAACAAGACCTCCTCCAATCAATTAATTCAGATAAACAGGGTCATGATCCTTATCATGTCCCTTGTATTTTCATATTATACACTAGAGTTCAACGCACACCTCTAGCTGAGCTTCCTTTACTGTCTTCAAGCTCTGCAACTCCATGTGAAAGCTTGTGATTTGCAACTGAATCTATTGTACTCCAACATTCGTATCCTGCATTTGTAAGGCTTCCAACGTCATTGTGATCTCCATAGCCTCTACTTGCATTCCTATCTTCTTCTATGATAATGGTAATCTCAGATGAGGCAACAACGAAACAATGTACCAGTCTCTGGGTTGGTCATCCGTGGTCTTCATATTGGCCTGCCAGATTAGGAATTTTAGCCTCTAATTGAAATCCCATGAGGACTCATTTACCCTCTGTTGCATTTCCTTAAACTCAGTTACAGACTGCACGTGAGACATAGGATTCTTAAACTCACTGTTTAATGCCTGCTGAGTCTTTGCCATCATCGTTCCAGGTATATCCGTACAAAACTTGATCTACCAAGTTAATGATCTCTCCTGTAGTGATGTGACTAGCTGCGTTTTCTTCATATTATCATACGTAATCTGCTGCGTTGTGCATACAACATCCGTGATGAAACAGAACTATTCAGGCTCTTCGCTTCCCACCCCTTTGAAGATCGACATCTTCATTGCATTCGCCATGTTGGATGGTTGATGCAGAGATGGAGGTGGCGGTGGGGTGGATGGACGGGGTATCCCCGGGATACCCTGGTTGATTATTCGTAGTGCACTTCACGACGTTCTCATAATAGTCCCTTCATCGTCACTATTAAATGATCTTAACAATGAACTATATTCACGACCTAATTCTTCGTTGCTTCTAAAGGGTTTTCCACTTTGTGTGGTCCCAAACATCAATGTAATGGCATAACCCATTTCTCACACAACAACATCTTAATCCAGGATTTCAAAGATTTCAAGTACTTACCTCTTGGTCCCTTGAGGAATCTTCTCTCTGCTTCTCTATATTTGATTCTCGTATCGATCGTAAGCTCAGTGATGAATCCTCGTAAGATATGATCAATCCAGTGATCAACGACCCACGCGATGTTATTTTCTTAATCTTCCGAGTGCTTCACCAGTTTTGGGGTCCACGCAAAAGGGCCATTAAGTATCCACGTACACTGACTATCAACTAATCTCGATAGCCACTCATTAAGTTTGCAAGGGAAGAAACAAAAGGAAGCTTCAGTCTTGTCTGTGTACAAGTATCTATTGAACCATTGTTCATTGGAAAACCAGGGGTTTCTGTTCCCATGAGCTGCAAACGCATGCAAATTCGGATCGATCTAATTTTTGATTTCCTTCTTAGTAGGGAATGAGTCATTCGACATCACACATTCCTCAGATAGATCCTGGTCTTGGCAACGAAACTATTTGTTGGCTTGATGGGGCTTGACCCAAGTTCAATGTTATATACGCCAACCAACAAAACCCTAAATTTTGGCCCTTTTGGAAACAACCTACGTAGCATAGGTTGCAGTCTCACTCGAAGTAGTATTGGGGGATGAAAGAACTAGGTTTCTGCATCTAGAGGCATATGTCATGGGTTCCTATAGTCCTTATGGCTCAAATCTACCTTCGCACCTTTAACCCTTATGAACATATAATTATTGTAAAACCATTTATACTACTTCCAAATCTTCGCAAAGGTTCCTAATTAAACTTAACATGCATAAATACTACATATCTTCTAGTTTTGTGCAACAAATAAGCATTAATTCATGTAAATCATAATATTGAGCAAAGATACATAAACTTGCAGAAGTAATAAATAAGGCACATATGCATCATAATTGGCTCAAAATTGTCTTTATTAAATATATCCAATTCAATACAGACTTCTTTTCCTTGCGCACTCAGTTGCAGGGGCCCACGCACTCAGCCTATAGACTTACTAAGGTCTCTGCGCACTCAGCTGTAGGAGCCTTCCCCTTTCGCCTAATTACAGGAAACAAACCTTTCCCGCCTTAACACCTTGCCCTTACAATGATTCTTTGAAAAAAGTTGCCTTCCTAGACTCGCTATGACTCATCTATATATAGCATTTTCTTTACAATACCATGGTTTGCGGACCATGGGCAGGTCTCAAAATCACTCTATCACTTACCCACCTAAGGGAATAAAGCCCTTTTTTCTCATACTAGCTCCACGCTCTGCTTCCAGATTTTGCAGAGATTTTACATTCGTTACAAAAAGATATTACAAAATTTAACAAAACTTGATTTGGTTAATGCAATAGACAATTTAGATTGTGGAGTTACTCACCTGATCTAACATGGTATGAAAGCCAATCCTCATTTTTTTGCTTCCTTTTTTGTCCTTGTAAATCCTATTTTCTTTGCCATATTTTATCTCTTTCTTCTCTGCCATATTCTCTACAAAATTCAGTGTACTCAACCCATTAAAAAATTGTGAAACTCTATATTGCGCATTTGAATCCCTTGGAGTTGGATTGGACATCCTTTTTCAACATTGGTTCATTGGTTTTTCTAAGTGTTGAAGGAGTATGGTGTATTAATTATGTGTTCAAGACGTATGGTGAGACTGGGTTGTAAAATGAAGCATTGAAATTTCATGGAATGAAGCATTGAAGCGTTGAAATTTCATGGAACGATGCATTGAAAATGAGTTAGCTATTTCTTGAAGATTGTGTTTACAAACCATATGTGCTACTATAGATATATAATGATTTTGAGACTATGTGCTCAGAGCTCTACGTTCATGGTATGTTTCATGCATCCTTGAAATTTGTTATGGTATGCTGCGCGAATCTTGCGTTAATGGTATGCTAAATGTGGTAAATATATGTGGAACACTCTATAATTTGGTATGTGTATGTTGTCTCATATATATGATGCTTGGTTAGTATATGGTGTGTTGAATGTTTTTTTTATGAAGGTTGTGATGATATGTCATAATATATGCGACGTGCATGGTTCTTTGGTGTTTAAAAGTGGGCCCATATTGAATGTCAGTATGAGCTATGTGTGTTGGTTGGCAATGGTATATTCTGTGTTAAATAATTTTGAATGTTGCGACAATTGTTTCTTTCTAAATGTGTGTTGTTATATATTCGATGGTTTTATTCTATGAGTTGATATATAATATGTGACTTTGTGCTCTTCTTTTGAACACTGTGAGTTCTTGAAGACTGTGTGTTCCTTTATGCAATGAATTTTTAAAAGGGTCATATTATATATATATATATTTTAAAAGGGGTCATATGTTATGGGATATATATATTATAATATGAATTTTTACAAGGTATATGTTATGGATAAATTATAATATTATTATATTATATATATATATAATGAATATGCTTGCATATTTTAGGTGATGACTTTGAAGATATATCTAATAAGTTTTGTTGCAAATAAATATCAGTTTTTTTTTGCAAGTATTGTAATTATTTTGAGGTCAGTTCAAATTCTATTATGCATTCACTCATCTTCATAGTTGGAGTTTTCTTTCTAGAAAAGAGAACTACCATGAGTGGTGAAGATAAAACATACCTTAATTTTTAACGAGTTGTGGAAAGGATTTTGTGAAGGAGAAGGAGGAAATCCTCCTCAGAAGCCTACTTTTGATAAGGAACTTGCCATATGGGAGAAGAAGAATAGCAAGGCCTATACCTTGATTGTAGCATCATTCAATGAAGAGGTGCTTCATTATATTATGCCATTCAAAAATGATTTTGAAGCCTTAAATAAGTTGAAGGATTTATATGACTCGCACTTTGAGCTTGAGGTTGTTCAATTGATGATCAAGTTGTTTAATTTAGAATTTAAGGATGATGACTCCCTTGCCCTAAAATCTAAGATAAGATCCATTATGCATGACATAGAAGCCACCAATTTTAAAATAGATGTTCCTCTCACAGATTTTTTCAAGGCATTATATCCCACTTACTCCCATTATCTTGAGTCATTGCAAGCTAGTGGAAGTTTTATGCCTTACACAAAAAGAGAAGAATCACTCACAAGGTTCTTATAGAGGAAGAGGTGGCCAAAGAGGACAAGGAAGGAAGAATAATATAGGAATCCCAAATAACTGATTACCCAATCGTGGGTTGCGGGCATCCTCAGAAAAGCTTCAAAAAGACAAGACCCAGAAGAAAACCAATTGATAGGATAAACAGACTACCATGAAAAAAAAAGGAATTTAAGAACATAATTGATTGACCACCCACGAGAAGGCTTTAGGGCCAACCTGATAACTAGATACATAGCACTAAGACTGTTGAAAAAATCAGAAAACCACACACAAGAAAGAAAACTTATCAATTCTATGACCCAGAGGTTGAGGAGGAGGCATTGACTATGAAAATGCCATCATTCCTAGACAGGGCACTAGCTAAAGAGACAAATAATACCACCATAACTCAGCCTACTAACAACAAACCACCAAAATACTACAACTGTTGAAAATAATACTGAGAAGGGGGGTGAATCAGTATTATCTAGTCCTTTTAACAATTCTTCCTTATTTATACTTTGAATTATTTTTGCATATCAGTACCATAAAACAATGAGCATGAACAAGAAAAAAAAACAGTCACATCAAAGAACACCAGATATAAGGTGGAAACCCAATGTGGGTGAAAACCACCTACTGCAATATGTCT